>JAGTTH010002862.1:0-79354 GCA_022606485.1 Agraylea sexmaculata | reverse complement strand
GGAAGATTAGGATATGAAAAGTGCGCTCCTTATAATGCTATTCATGTTGGAGCTGCTGCACCGGAAATGCCACAAGATGTTTGTATAGTATTAATTTAATTACATTGAAGAAAACTTGTCTTTTAACAAAAACAATTCAGTTAATAGATCAGCTCAAACCCGGTGGCCGACTAATAGTACCTGTTGGACCACAAGGAGGAGAACAACATTTAACACAAGTAAGTGGTCATAAAAATTTAAGACAACTAATTTTGTTTTAATATTACATATGATATTTTCAGGTTGACAAGTTAACAGATGGTTCAATACTAACAAAAAGGCTGATGGACGTGTGTTACGTTCCGCTAACAGATAAAGAACGCCAATGCCGGGAGTGACACTTGCAGATTATTATTAATATATGTGTGAGTATTATCTGCTTTAGTCTGATCACCTGGAAAATTTACAAACATTTTATTGTTTGATTCATCATCAATTGGTGTCGTTTCCTGTACTCTTCAGAGTATGAAAAATCAATTCCTTTAAATCTAAATGTATTTATTAATTTGTTTAATCGAATATATCAATAAAAATCATAGGTGTTTTTTTTAATATCTTCTCCCTCGCATTGGTTTTCCGAAACGATTTTTTTTAAGAGGTTTCTCATCGGTGGATGCAGTGTGTTGTCTGTAAGTATTGTGTAATATTGTCCATAAAACGCCACCGTCTATTTTATTACCCACAAGCTCATTCAGTTCGTCCTGAAATTAAATATAAATATGAGTTAAAGTTGAGTAAACTAAAGATTCACATAAGTATGACATTTTTTAAAATATATTTAAATAATATCTTTATGTTTTCATCATATACCTTAGACATTTTTATTAAATTGTCCAGTGAAACTCCTTTGTTTATTATATTACCAATATTCTTGGATGTAACTCCCGGTAATTTAAGAAGAAATAGTCACAAATCTGATCATGAAATTCGAGCCGAACAAGATATGTATGTTATCAGTTTCAGTATAATATTTTTATTAATAAATTGTGAATGTAATGCTCTTACCTTTCTATTAGAATTTACAATCAAATGTTAAAAAAAGAATCTTCTCAAATCAATTTGGATATGGTCAGCAAAATATCGGCACAGGACTTTGAAGATGCGTCAACAGATGAATTGACAAAATTCAAACTAGCATCAATTGAGACCGGTATAATAGATATTTTAATTGTATATTCATTTATAAACGTAATAAATCAATTATCTCTTTCAGAGGCTGATAGAACGAAGAATATTAAGTCTACTAAAAGAAAGTTACAATCCCACCTTGTATTATTGCTTCAACAACAAATGGGTCAAAATTCACTTTACGCATTACCCCAAGGAAAACATAACAACGGAGAGACTTTAAGACAGGTTTTATTATTATGATTAACTACAATTGAACTTAAGAGTTACATTGTAAAAAATGGGTATAAAGATACTTATGAATTTTATAAATAACAATAAACTCCCTATTATTGGTGTTTTAATTTACTTAACGATTGCCTTTAGTAAGAAATAATATGAAATGTGAACTTTCCTCTTCATGAAATAGTTTTTATTGAACATAAAATACCATTAAATGTATGTTGTATATTATGTAAAAGATTTGAATGGATTGTTTAGATTATCATCGACATATTTTGTGACTTGTTCATTTTGTAATTTGTTTATTTATTATATTTATAGACGGCTGAAAGAGTTCTCAAAGAAAATTGTGGAGATAATTTACAAGCTATATTTTATGGAAATGCCCCTTGTGGCTTTTATAAATACAAATACCCACCATCACACGAAGAGTCCGTTGGAGCAAATGTAGATAATTTTACTTACCTATTTATTCATACACAAGACTAATAATAAACTTGATTTTAGGTATTCTTTTACTACGCTAGACTTGTATCAGGAAACGTCAACACCAACACTGAATTCCAGTGGTTAGACAGAACCGAATTGAAGTCTACACTTCCCCCGAGTTACTTCAAAAGTGTGAATGATTTCCTTGTTGATGAAGAGAATTGAATAATTTATTAATTAAATAAATAGGCTATATAGATTTTTAGCACTTTATTTGCATTTTTTCTCGTTTGATCATGACTTTTACTACTCAATACCTCTGATATACATATAACAGTATTTTGTTATAAATTTAGTAGTAAACTCAGATTAAACATGATTTCTTGACACCTTTTTCATTTCGATTTCACCCTTAAGTTTCCATCAAACAAAGGATTTAGATCAATTATTTTATTCTATGAATAATCGATCTACACACTAAAATACATAATAAATTAAATATCTAGATATATTTAGTAAAAATACGAATGTAAAATGATAAATAAAAAAAATGACCAAAGAATTGATACATCGACGTGAAGTTGATTGCGGATCAAGAATGTATCAATTTATCAAAATTGCTGATTAAACCAACTAATAACACTTAAATTTTTGACCTAAGACATAACTAGATCTTTACATTGATACTATTTTATATATTTTAAAATTCATTTGTTTCTTAGGTGTAAAATATTGTATCCAATACGTTTGCTTAATGGAATATTCTTGAAGAATAAATATTGGTAAATACATATATATGTATAAAATTGATATGAAAATGGTTTGATCTTAAATGAAATAGGGTCAATTTGAAGCTAAAACCTATATCAAATAATATTATCAAAAATGTCATCGAATTACATATTACACTATTCTTCCATTCTTAAAATTATAACATAGTTGCATTCATACAAAACTGAAATTCATAAATCATGAATATTATATTTGGAATCGATCAAGGTCTCAAATGAGCTTATTTACAGAGCCAATATATTCATGTAAACCAGATACTAAAATACCCTTTGACTGTTATGATTATGAAATACGTGCAAGCAAAAGGCTTGAAAATTAAACCTGGATCATTTCCAACGTCGCGTCGCAATCAATGGCGTGTATTTAACGAAACTTAACGGCATAGTAGTAATATTTTCAGCGGTTTCTATAAAGGCTTTCTCTATCTATCTTCACCGTTTGATTTATCGCAAGTGGACTACTATCGGCTGATAAGCGTGCACGCAAATGACCGCACTATAATTACACCATGACCAAAGTTTAAACCCGGTGCACTAAAACACGTTCCACTATATTAATTCATCCGAAGCGTGGTCAAAACAAAACTGCCAAAACGGGTAAAATGTAACACAGTTATTTGGATTGGGAAATTCAATTCAAGTTATATCAGACTTACGACTTCAATTATCTGTTAATTGCCAACAACGACTACAGTTATAGCTTTGTCCTCGCCGACAACTTGCTTACAAATAACTTCGTACTATTTGCCCTTCCTTAACAATCGATATAAGAAGAAGACCGATAGATTAACATACTTATATGAATCATATTTTAATCATAACATTCACAACACTATCTCCATTGCAAAATAGTCAAAGGTGTCATATAATTACAGTGGGATTTATGAGTTTGGTAGAACATTTAACATCTTAATTGGCACCAGATGTGCTTATATTCATCATTACTATCAAACCAGTTCAAATGTCTCTCAGCATGACCTGTTCTTGCATTGTTTCAACTATTGCTACAATATCATTACAACAGTAACAATGCAAGACCCTTTGTAATTGATTTTAGCTTTAAATTAACGCGTTATCTTAATACTATCAGTCATATTATATACATACAAAGGAGAGACGGATAATCATTCATATTAAAAAAATAATGCTTATAGTATCGTATATTAATTTCTTCCTCATCGGCGATAATGCGTGATATGAATAAAAACTAGAGAACTTATTCACAAAGTCAAATTACATGTATTCAGTGAATTTTTTGTACAATTGTTAATTGTTCACATGTCTCTTTTACATAATTCTGTTATAATATTAATTGTTTATTTAAAGAAATAAGCTTGTAGTTTCCACTATATTTTGTGGATAGTAAATATAGTAATATAGTGAAAATTACAAACTTATTTCTTTAAATAATTATGGAATTCCATCCATGTGTTTCTATAATAATAAAAATACAGTATCTTTTTTAAATAATTTTATAACGTAGCCATAGAGAGAATACTCTATTTATCAATATAAATGACAATTCTTTAATGTGAAAGGTCATTACTCTTTGATTCATATTCAATACAGAGTGTAAAATATTTTGGACCTCATTCACATTTGAATGACTAAAAATACCAATTTACATAATATTTCCGCTTCCTCTTATCCAACACCTGAAATAACACACCTTCGTGACCAATCAATCTAAATACACGGCGTGTAAACTAACAGTTTTTGAATCATATTGTAAAGCAATGTATATACTAGATGGAATGCATTTCATATTAATATATTTGATTCTCTTATTTGAAGTTTATTCGCACGCCCCCAAGAGCAAACAGCAAAGTAACGCAATCATAATAAATAAAGTGACCGACTTCGACCAAACAACCATTTTGCAATACGACTTGTATTACTGAAATTCCATTTACAGCTTCTTTATTCACTAAACATTAAATACACGCCTGAAAACTGTAAGAATTCAGCCTTTTATCAGTTCAGTTGCAGGCGTATTTATTAAAATTTTGGTGACCCTTAAGATTTATTTTAGTTAAAGAGGAGTTTCGTGTCCGGCAATAGTTGAGCGGCCATTAGCAATCTGATCCCCGGACACGTTTTCCTTAGGCGATAAGTTGCAATCTTAGATCGTGCTTGAGTATTGTACAAACCCAAATACAAATAACACAATACAATGTGATATGCAAGAAAGGGCGACAAGCTGACCTCGCATAACTGACCAACTAAACCAACTTTAAGCCGACAAAAATGATCGATCATTTAATATTTTCTGCACGTATTTCTGTCAAAGTCAAAGGTCGGACAGACTCATTACGTGTTACACCTTTGAAGCTAACTCTATTTGCATAATGAGAAAACTTACCAAGCGTCCGATCGGATTTCTTACTCTTCATCTAAACTTTTATTAAATATATATTTTTTTGTTTATTTATAGACGAGCCCCGCCTGAATGGAAGCACCAACGGGGCCGGAGGTGGGGTTGCTTGGGGTGATCGTGGAAGTGAAGGAAGAAGATCTCTTCGTGCTCCTAGAAGAGAACCACCAGCTCGTGAGGAGTCATGGGGTTCAGCCAGCGATAGAGATGCCTCATCAGATGATGAAAATGACAAGACCCTAGGCTTCAGGTAATAATTACAATGAATCAGCTATGCCAAAATGACATCATAGCCCAGTCAAGTTAGGAATTCACCTCGGAATCTGAGCCAAGAAGCTGTAATTTTGCATACACCCTTGTTACAGTACAGTGTTATAAAAGATAAATAAAATCAGGTGATAGGTTTGGAAATCAATGGTCACACAAATCAGTTTTTTTAAGATTATATCGATTTCCCGAGTTATTTGTATTTTTCCTAATTTGACTGGGCTTTCACTTATAAATGTCATTGTTACACTCTTTTAACTCATCGTCTATGTGACGACTTCATTTTTTTTATTAATTTTTCACTTATTTATTTTCGATGACAATAAATAAACTCTACGAAAAAAAAATTATACATGCGTATAAAGACTTTCCTTATTAATTATTAAATTCTTTATACAATATTTAAACAATACTTATAACAATATATGGGTTAGAAATTCACATAACGATATTATCTTTAAAATGAACGTGCTTTTAAAGTTGTCATAAAAAATATAGTTTTTTATGAACAAACCTTAATATTTCATATATAATGTTAAGTCTTTTGTATTTTTAGGAAAAAGCAATATTAATATTATATTGAAAAGGCTCTTTTTAGACCAAAATATTAACATAATTTATACGACAGTGCGTATTATCATAAAAAGGTATATTTTTATTGTATTTAAATTATAGATTCAAAAACCCCTTCAATTAATTTATTAAATACTTTTGTGCTTCGTTATTATAAATAAATTTGCGTAGGGTACTTAAATTATCGTAGTTGATTGAGGTTTAGAAACGACCCACCTTATGTTAGCTGTAAAGTCTTTCACATAATAAACAAGATCGTGAAAATCTTCTTTCAGTACCTCATTGTACGCCAATACTAAACAACATGTGTAATTTACAAGGTTCCACCCAAAATACGAGCGATATTATTCATGTTTTAAAATCGGACATTTCCCACATGTTATGTGGAAAGCTCGTAAAATGTACGGATTTGTATAAGGCCAACTAAAAAGGGGAAGGACGAAAGCATATTGTGTAAATAAACGCCCTGAATTTAACTTTCACGGCCACTCATTTTGTATGTGGAAATTTGACAAGAGATGAGTTTTGAAACCAATTAGCATAACTATTTATAAGATATAAGTTAAGTCAACCCTGTGTTGCATTTGTATTATTATAAGAACAAAGCCCATCGCAAATGGAAAAGCAACGCGTAGCCAATTTTAACGAACGATCATTTTGCTTTGAAAGCCCCGTCCTGTTTTAGTACCAAAGTTAGGGTCTTGTTGAATCTCTTCCACCACCAAATTTAACCTCAACCTAATACTCTTTTTACCATCGACACGCTAATGTGTAGTTGGATTAATAAAAATAGAGGTCTTGACTGATTTTACGACATGTATTAAAAAATCTTGATAGGGTCACCGGCGTAAATCAAGTCCTTCTGGCAAAAGAAAAATATATTTTATACAGTCTCAGATTCACGATGAACTTTAGTTGTGATGCAAATATGCGATTCTCTCACATTCCTCAACACTTACGACTCACTATAAAAATACATACATAAGGGGATAAATTACCCAAGATACATGTTCCCCAGACAATAATACAATAACATCGAAATATATTATTGCACATGGAGGTTTTAAACATTAAAAATATGCCGCTTAAAAGATCATAAGCTAGATTGGTTTTTGTAGATCATTTAAAAAAATCATTACAATGTAACCAACATCATAAAAGTTTATATGCATTTCTGAATAATAATTAATCGAATCGTATTCCCAGGACAGATCTACATTCTATTTTTAATATATAATACATTTTCAAAGTCGGTTTGTCTCTCTTTAGATGTAAAAATACATGCACTTTGGTGATTCTGCCCTTCAATACAATTTGTGTACCGACAAGAAATTCAAAAATATATGTTCCCAATAATAATTATTTTTAACTTGTTGGTATGAGGTTTATCAGATGCCTATAAAAGTGACAGAACATAAGCATATTTATATGTGTGTACAGAATGCCGACAAATGGAGTTGTGTTGATGCCATAATTCAACAAGACTTGGACAATGGTTCACAGTAAACCTGTAATGTAAACCTGCTTGGGTTGTCTCCTCTTTTCTGTGTCATTATTATCGAGATTGCCTTTTAAATGTCACATTATTGCCTTATTGTGTACGCCTTTTTTCACACTTTCGTGTACTTCCAAAGCGACACCCATAAAACATTGAAAAAAATCTCTGAAGAATGCACAATCCTATTAATTATGTATCAAGTGTGATGGTGAGCCAAATGCTCTCCTCCATAATATTTATATTTGTGTTAACATGTCGATTTATTAATGATCCTTGGTTTAATAATATTCGGTGGGAATGGATTCCATTTGTTCACAATTCTTTTTTGTCTTCTAGTTTAGATATTAACCTTTTTAGCCTATTTTTCCCGACTGAATACAGGAGCCGAAATCACAATTGTGAGGAATGCAACAATAGTTTTTAATTGTAAGCTTCTTGCTTTCTTTAATGATCTCCATCTGCTCTATATTATTTGCAATTATCCTTAATACATATCTTTATTTCAACCTGATCTGAAACATCCCTTTTCAGATTTAGATTAGTCTTGATGATTATCTTCCTTTTTTTGGATATAATTATCAAATTTGATACTACGGCGTAGTCTATGTACTTATTTCAATAATCTATTACATCATTCAATAGCCTTTTGCCATATTTTTTGTTCATTATCCTGCAATTGTCATTATATGCAACTTCCTTTTCAACGAAAAACTGAAAAAAGTGCGATTTAAAGACATCGCCTTTACAATGTGCATGTGTTGTGCAATCAATACCGTAAACCTAACCTTTTTTTGTGGTCCTTAGCAACTTTCTTTCCAATCAAATAAAGAGCTTCTTTGGTAACCTCAATATGACTGATATCAAATGCTAATAATTTGCACAATTAATTAAAAAATAAATCCATGATGACTTAATGGTAAAATTTATATATTTATTACCACAATGCTCCTACTTCCTCTTCATGGTGATGACAAAATTCACAGATTCTATATACAATCCAACTCTGGTTCGTATAAATGATCGGGAATTTCAATATATACGTACAGCCCAGCACGGGAATGATAATACCCTTTCAACTTGTGGTCAAATAAAGGCTTATTGAATAGTTGTAGATGTCCAAGAATGGATATGAAAACACGTTAAGGCTAGCAACACGTGGTCGTCATCACAATTACAATACAATGTTGAATAATTCTTTCGACAATGCCGTATTAAAGTGATAATGTAATGTAACCACACTCATTGCACATGCGTTGCTACTATTTCAAACAATTTATTCATCAAGTCAGTAGCTTCTCATATATTTAATGCCCGTGTGGGTGTCTGTTTTCAATCGATTTTGTTGAACATTTCACACTTTTTACCTATCACAAATTATACATACCCTTGCTCATAGTTATACAAGACAAATCCAATATATATGTATGTATATGCAAATATCCATATGGACAGCACATGGTGATGGAGTAGTCCCGTTTGAGGATATTGTTGTGACACCAACAGCTGTTGTTCAACCTCATAACCAAAACTAATTTAGTCACTTCCCTGTTTTGCAGCTGCCTGTAAGATTTCAGGAAAAAATACAACCCCAGCTTCCTGCCACAATGTGAAGTAGCAAATACTTTCAGTTAAATATATAATATATCTTAACTAGTCTTCACCCACACCATAATATAAACCATTCGATTAATTAACAGATAACTCGTATCTTACCTGATTGAAACAAATTAATAACAGAGCTTCATACAATTTTTTTTTCTCAAGTAGGAACGTATTTTTTTAACATTCTATTGCACAATATCTTTACAACACTTTCTATCTTTATTATCTTTTCTATGTACACATTCGTGTTATCCTTATCAGACAACGTATGAATACCTTTTTTTTATTCAAACCACGGTACTCTTTATGAGGAAATCTAGACTATAATACATTAATATAACCCAAATAGTTTTACCCATAATATGCATTTTTGTATGTACATATTTGGAAAATATTGACACCGGTGAGTGGGATTCCAAAGTAAAAACATATAATACAATATATATTTTTATTTTGTAGTTAAACTTATTTATGTTCCATAATTTCCACTTAACCTAAAGAGATGGTTACACATTACTGGCATTGAGTCTACACGTTTATAAAAGCGCTAATACCCTTAAATAAAAATTTGTGCAAAATTAATTACAGATATTGTATTTAATTTCCACAAATTGACGTCTTTGTCGATGTTAATGCTCAATTATTATCAGCGTCAAAAACGTCATACAAATCTTTAATTTACTACAAACTTATTTATTTTCACTTGCCTGTGTAACCATGGCATAAACAATCCTCTATATCCTGAATGAATGCCCTTTATCAGGTGTAATGTGAATTTGGATCATTAACTTTTCCATGTGTTCTTCGTATCTATACATAATTTTATTCCCTTCTCGTATTCTAGATATCCTTTTCGTGTAGATATTTATTTTTAATATCTACGGATCCTATCGGGGCTTCCTGGAACGACATTTTATTAATAACATCCGTAGACAGCTTTAACCGTTGCCGCCGATAAGAATGCCTGGATGTATAAATATCAATATGGCGGACCAATTAGACGAGCCTGAGTGAGACAATTAGGGCCGGTGTCTTCGTATAGATCTAAAAACGTGAGCTACGTGACTACAATTTATATGAATTTCGATTCATTTTTGTACATTCTGTGTCTTCAAGGTGTGTCAAAGTTAAAGAAGCGACGAGTTCGTCCGTCACCACCGATATTAGAAGGCCCGACAAGTGATCGGGACGGAGGACGAAACAGATTAGTTTGACAGAGGCTACACCACGCCTACATCAGACGCGGTTCTTTTCCCTTCTATACCAATCATCTCACTCAAATTCTACGGACATGTCCGCCATCTTGATATTAATTTGTACATCCAGTCAAGAAATGTCACTCGAATGGAAATATAGCACGAGTTTTGCTTTAGCTTTAACTATAGCCCGCTGATATTTGACAGTTTGTAACACGAGCTAAGGGCCGATTGCTTCAACGCGTGTTAAATCTCGAGCTAGTATCACTCGGCGATTTACGCGCAAAATACGTTTCTTCAACATGTAGCTCCTGCTAAAATCCTTTCAAATCCTAGCTCAGTGATATCAACGTGCTATGAGCTAAATCTCGAGCTCGTGCTATATTTCCCCCTCTATTCTAGTTTCGTGACGAACTCAAGTCGCCTGTATGCAAGTTTTCCTGAATGCCTGCACACACATCGGCTATATTTTTAGTATCGTTTCAAGAATATTTGTATATGACACGAGATTCGTACAATCTCTTGCCACGTAGCATGCAATTTAACACGCGTTGAAGAAACCAGCCCTAAATCTTGTAGAAATATATTTTGCGCGTAAATTGCGGAGTGACTTAACTCGCTTTGAAAAAACCGGCCCTTAGTGTTGCCAGTGTCAAACTCGGCTTGATATATATAATCCACTTGTCCGGCCTTCTAATATCGGTACCCCACTGCTATCAAGTGAATAGTTATATTATTGAAATGGTCGCTGGTGATGTTAGAAGTGTAGTAAGAGTGGTCAGTGGGTGTGTGTTGTGCATCTCATTTGAGTGCGGCTGGTTCTCACATTGTCACAAGATGGTGGGCGTGATGTATGAAGTGCCACAGCCTCCCCATCCATTCACCGTGGTCATCATCCCGTACTCTCTCAAGTGTAGGCCAACTCCATTCATTATTATTGTGTGTAAGCTATCAATGAGCCCCCATAACTGGGCCACTCTCGAGCCTTGATCATTATAAACAACATACGCTAATAAGATCTACCTCCATATGGCTGCTGCATCGCCATTTTCGTCAATGGCCGACTCGTCATCTAGATACTTTTACATTATTTTGGAATTACACTATATGAAAGCGCCATCATGCATTAATAATCTTAAATTATAAATACAATGTATGATACGAGTGTGAATAAAAACGAGAGAACTTGCTCACAAAGTAACATTTCTCAATATAAACTTATTTTTTTATATATATCGTGACGCCTTCCCTATTGACGGGAGTCCCTTTATAAGGGGTTGGCCAGGCCACCTTGGCCTTTACGGGAGAATATAGTAGAGATGGTTTCCCAGGCCACCACACAGCAATGAGTACTTAAGATCTAGTTTGCTAAGCTATTATATATAAATACATATAATATTATTATATCATACTGTAGTACCACTAGAGCTTTACGGGGGATCCCAAGTCGCCGTGATGATAGTGCAGCACTCGTCAGTTGGAACGTGAAAGAAGAGAAAAGAAAAATCAATAAAAAATTAACAATAAATAATAAAGAAACGAAAAAAAAGAGGAACACTGTAAAAAATATTTTAATAAGATAAAGATAAAAATTTGTGCACGCTCTTCGTAAACATAGGGAGGGACAGATTGAACAGGTCATTATCTGTCCCCCTGACAGACCAGATACAGTTGGTTAATTTCAATTATTTTTTCAACTTATTTCTTTAAATATCACCTAAACATTGTAAAAATATTAATTTTGGTACTTTTTATCGATAATAATTTGTCAATAATAAAAAAATGTTATTTCATAAAGCTATATTAAGGTCGTATTCAATATATTAGTGTAATAATAGTGAGGGTTGTATTCACTATATTAATTTGTTAGTGAGTCGTGTGTGTACGAATAGACTAGAGCTTGATAGTATTGATGTACACGCACACGCACCGCACGCAAACACTCTCATTACACTATTATATTGAATACGGCCCGAAGTCTATATTAAAATTGAAATAGTTCACTATATCAATAGTAAAAATGTAATATGCACCCGCACTTTCTTTACAAGCATTTTCCATTAGACCATTTTCACAAAAAAAACCTTTTAATATTAATTTCCTTTAAACCTAGGATTATCCTATCTTCTCTGTGTCGTATTTTCAATTTAACCCAATCAAGTTTATACCCACTATTGTACAATGATTTAATCTTATCCTTCTTGTGTCTTCTGAACAGAACCCATGAAACTAAGACGGTATTTTCATTCTTAGTTCCGCAATTATTAATTAAATATAATTGTAGGTGTAGTTACAGTACAACACGTGTGACTGACCATTTTGTTTCGCCAGGTTATAAATTGCAATGGCCGTGCGAAAACAACAACAGCTCGCCAACTCCTTTTAACGATGCCACGTTATTTTTCAATAACTTTCCCACGGAAATATTATTCAAAATCTTCTTGTAACTGTACATTGTTTAATTAAGAAGAGCTCCTAGATTAGATAACTCTTCCAGGACACAATAATGCCGGAGCGGACGACTCTTGGTATATATATTTTATTATTATTTAATATTTTAACGAGATGGGTGCGTCGAACTTGTGTGGGCGACCGACTGACTACTGCTCGATTAGGCAATACTTGACAACAGTTAACTGTGGAAAGGTGCTTTTTCCACACTGCATTTAAATATATCATATTTTATGCGGTGTTACCTCATTAACAATGTTGTATGAATGAGACTCGTTGCTCAATACCTCGAGTCCGAATAAATCATCATGATGAATTCTTATACTAAATATGGGTAGGTCTTAGTAAAATTGGGCACCTGTCGCGTTATGTTAATTATACATTTGAACACAAATAGCTTAGCACCAATTAATATACCTCCTTTTGATTATTGTTCATATCAGTCTTAGATTCAAATTGATATACAACATGTCTTTTATTGAACTTAAAATAATTAAATGTAATGAATGGTACATTAAATGGTCTAAATCGGCTAGTTAAACTTTTCATTTTTTTGAGAATCTTGCGTATTTACTTATAAGGTGATTGACCGCCTAATTTGAATTTGTATTGTTATATAAATCATACGTCATAGGAATCATGAATCAAGTATCAAGCATGAATAGTACGTAAACAAGAACATAACCTCAAACGGCACACACGGTCAGCAACCTGAGACATTATGACAACATAGTGTTTACAATTAGTTGTTGTTGATGCAAATACGCTCAGCGACTTTAGGCGTTATGAAAACTTAGTTGTTATTGTATATTCATTTGAACTATATATACCTTGAAAATGAATTTTGTTTTTGTTATTCTATGATGACATCATATATTCACTGATTATAATATTTCCTATATTAAAATTATTTATAATTCTTATCGGTGTTAACAGATACGTTAATAACCCATCGATGTGTTTTTAAAAAATAACCCATCTTTCTTTTCTTGATCTTTCCATCTTTGTTTCTCGACTGGTGTTCTTTTTATCAAGTTACCTGTTAGATTTTTAAGTAATTAGGTAAATAAATATAAAATTCAAATAAATAATGATGCTATGGTTAAATAATGCTATTTTTACGTACCGCTGTAATTATATTTTTGATACTTTCTAATTTTAGCGATCACATACAACTAAGCCTTCAATCGACTCAGATTCTTATCTCGACGTGTGCATATGTCTTGTTGTATTCCAAGTTAGGCTTGCAATTTGTCCTGTAAGATCCTGGACTGGATTAAGAAGTTGTTTGAACTGCTGATATTGTTATATGGCTTTCCTACTAAAAAATAAATGCTGTATTCAGGTTTTAACGAGCACATATTCCAAGAATTATGGGTGTGAGAAAAACTATTATAAGCACGTATTTTCCAACAGTCAAATCAGCTCTAATCACAATTTATAATGAGCTTATAAGTGCGAGATTCATAACGCATTGCACAATTCAAAGACCTTAAAGATCTCGCATTACACGACTTTAATTAGACATCCCAATGTCCCAAATAACCGGTAACGATCTATGCGTAAGAATTCCCATAAAAATGCAATGTGTTCATAATTTTATTACGACAGTATTTCAAAGTGGCCGCTCCCTGTTGTTGGTTTATTTTAGTGTCTAAAACGGTTTTATATTCATTTTGTGTCCCGTTGCTCGTGCCTTGTGAAGAAATTCTTATCGTCTCTTATCTTCTCACATCGTTATTTACAAACTCTTCTATGCAAGCTTTCTTTGTACTGTGCACATGAAATAAAATGACAATCTTGAACAATAACTTCTTCGAAGGTATAAAAAAAACTAAATAAATTGTACTTATTCGTACAATTAATCCATACGGGTTTTATGTATCGATTCGACTTGGGGTTGAACATAACATATTTAACTATGAAATTAATCCATACATCGATCGTAACCTGTGAACGCGCTTTTTTAATATTCGCGACTTGATTTGATTGCTAATCGTTTGATCAATTTTAAGTAAAATATATCCATTACATAGCGAACTAGTTATTTATTAAGTTTCTCATAATTGAAAGTAGTTGCGCATTGAGAAAATATTTTACAGCCATTTTTACACTAGCGGATTATTCTATTTCAAATTATTTAAACTATATTCATCCCGATTCCTGTAGTAAAATATTCATAGTTCTTCTTTGGTATTTTAACATGTTGTTAAACTGTGCTAATTTTAACAATGCGTTTATAATATTTTTGCTAATTGTCATTGAAATGACTTGGATATTTCTTCAGTGTTGTTGTGATCGTCGAGGTTGTAAACAGTTTTATATGTTCACAGTTAATCTCTTGAATTGGTTATCTGACTGCTGTTTCTATGAATCGTACATTTGTAGGGGTTTAAAGTGGCTATTTGTCAGAGATTTATAGTGTTTGTTTGATTTTATAAAAGCCTTAGAAGGCTGTATAGAGTAGACATTATTATTCAGCAATAAGATCACGGCTGAGACAGGGCGGCTTTAACAAGGGCTTAGACGTGCATCGACCACAAACTACTTCGTGTACTTACACGTGCTTTGTTTAAAACTTCGATAAAACAACATATTTTTCGTACATTGACGTGGATGGAACTGGCTGTTCTCAAGCCTTGGACAAAAGAATGCATCATAATCGATAGTGTGTGTATTTTGGTCGATGCTAAACCACTCAAACAGTTTTGATACTCGTAGTTAGCTGAAATTGAGTCTATATATAAAGTGAATCGATCGGAATGTGAACATGCATATATTTTGAACAGGGTTTTATTTGTCTGTTTGACATTTTAACTGTGAAGTTTCAATTTCGTCAATGAGCATTCAAAATAATGTGTTCCTGTTTTTCTTTTCAGAAGCAATGGTCAACTTCGCAACACCTTGCACAAAGCACGCACTCTTTGTGATAGATGGAGAGGCGGTGGTGGAGGAGGTGGAGTTGGAGCCAACCTTCCAGTAGATGGAGGAGCAGCTGCTGATAGTGCATCTCTTCCAGGTGATATATCTCCAGGGGGAAGACTTCGCAGTTGGTTCAGCATGAGGAGAAGCTCTGGTCACCAATACGATGTGGCCACAGAACCATCGCCAGCCAAAATGCCTCAACTACCCGAGGTTAATAATTTAATTACAACACACTCATTATGTTGACTAAAATATATTGATGTATTTAGGTCGATGAAGACACTGTATGTGGACCTGGTATCAGCCTAAGTGGTTTAGCTAGATGGGATCACAGAAGACAACCACCCCCAGCTCTGCCACCGCCCCCACTAGGCCTCAGCCCCCAGCAGCTTAAAAGGCGCCATATAGTTGCTGCTATTGTACACAGTGAAAATTCTTATGTCGCTACGCTTCAGCGTCTTGTCAATGTAAGCACACATCACTATAATTAATATTTACGTATTATGAATCACATTTACAATATTACGTAATTTTATAGGATTATAAGAAGCCACTGGAAGAGAGCAGTCCAGCTATTTTGAGCCCATCAAAAATTTCCACATTATTTCATCGTTTACCTGACATTTTACAGTGCCATACATTGTTTAGAATCGCTCTTTCTGACTGTGTGAGATCTTGGGATAAAGATGAAAAACTTGGTAAGCCTCTTTCCTCTTATCTTCTTATTCTCTTTTCAGTTTAAATCTAATGCAATTATTTTTTCAGGTGATGTGTTTGTCGCTACCTTTTCCAAGGCTATCATTTTAGACATTTATTCTGGTTTTATAAATAATTTTTCCGTCGCTATGGACCTGGCCAAGATGGAAGCTAAAAGAAAATCGGCTTTAGCTGACTTTTTTAAAGTCAAACAAATCAGTGCCCATGATCGGTTATCTTTCTTTGGACTCATGGTGAAACCAGTACAACGCTTTCCACAATTTATATTATTTTTACAAGTAAGCATTATGCATAATAACGGTTTTTGTTAACAATAACAAATGTTTTACGAAATCCATTTATAGGATCTCCTTAAACACACTCCACACGGTCACCATGATAGGATGTCATTACAATTAGCACTAACACAACTGGAATCTCTTGCTGAAATGTTAAATGAACGTAAAAGAGAAGCCGAACAAAGTCAAGCATTTAGAGAGATGTTACGACATGTCAGTGGAAAATTCACCGCTAGACCTTTGACTGATGGCAACAGACATCTTCTACGAGAAGATAATGTCACCCAACTTGTATGTTCTCTATAAAATAAATTTCATAATAAATTTTTTGTATTGTATTAATATATATTTTTTCATTCTCTTTAGGAATTTAATCAAGCTGGAATGATAACGAAAACCAAATCAAGACGACTTCTTTTATTAAATGATCTAGTGGTGTGTGTGTCAGTTGCTCCACGACAATCTGAAGAATTCGGAGCGAGTGAAAGACTCAGCCTAAAATGGATGCATCCAGTAGCTGAAGTAGAAATTGTTGACAGCAGTGCTTCTCCCACACTCAGTAGAATCCTGACTGCTGGTAAATATAATATTAATTCATTATTGATATCTGAATAATTTACAAAACCAACACTTTTTTTAGGATTACACCGTGGTGGCAGCTTAAAATCGACAAGTTCTAGTGAAGGCAGCAGCAATGGTCATACAAATATTGGAGGTGCAGATTCTCTGTGTGGAGAAATGTCTGCTTTAATGCATGATTATGAAGTGGTATCGAGAATTGCCGATCTTACTGGAAGTCTCCGGGGTCATTACAATGAATTATCTCAAGACACGACCAGAAGAATCTTACAACAAATACAACACAGTATTCAGGTACATTTTTTTCATTGATTGATTTCCATATTTCATCATTTATACTAATTGTTCTATTCATGCTACAGAAAAAAGATGAAGAAATGGCCTGGGTGGACTCTTGTTGTCTACAAATTGTCACAAAAAATAAATCAGGCAAAGAAGAGACTTATACCTTTCAGACTGAAAACCCTAATGTTAAAAAAGACTGGATTACTGAATTACGCTTGGCTCAGCTTGCTCTAGACACTAACAATTCCCCTGGGTGGGAACTTTTGGAACAGGAACAACGGCCCTCTACTAAAATGCCACTTTTTGTGAAAGCTCAACCTGTTTACAAATCACAGCATCAAACTGAAGTTAGTATTATTCCTTTCATTACAATACTTTTAAATTATTCCTAATTGATAACATTTTATTATTCAGGTTCGCTGTGGATGTTATTACAATGTGAGTAACACAGGAGTGATAAATACTAGAGCCGGTTCCCGAAGGCGCAAAGGTCCCAAAGGATATTTATGGGTTTGTACCACTGATGGAGCTAGTAGTCATATTGCCATTCTTGGGCAACATACTCAGCATGCTGGTCAGTTGCGTGATGTCGGAGCATTTGATTTAGTAGAAACAAAGGTATAAATAATATTCATATCCAATTATTTCTTATGACTTAAAACCTATAACATTTTACACATTTTTTTATTTAGGTCACAACAATGGAATTTGTAAAAGGTGTTTCTGAAGAATCCTTGCAAACTGGAGATACAGTATGGTTCGGAACAGAGAGCAGAAAAATTTTCTTATACGGTGCTGCTGAACCAGAAAAGCAAGAACAAATTGCACAAACAACTGTTTCATCATTTATCACTGATATTAAATACCACTGTGATAGTGTTTTTGTTGCACTGGAGAATGGCAATGTACTAATTTACCACCGAGACATGTCAGGAGCATGGTCGCTTCGAGATCCCGTCACTATTCCGCTCGGAGATGATCCAGTCACTTGTTTATTACCAATCAATATGAGTATCTATGCTGCATGTAACAAAAAAGTTTGGGTTATCAGTGGTATCACGGGAGAAATACAGAAGAACTTCACAATACAGCATGAACACGTGGGCAATATCAATCTTATGGCTCATTCTGGAGTTGGTTTGTGGATATCGTTGAAAAATTCCAGCACAATATGTCTTTATCACACTGAAACATTTAAACATTTGCAAGACATTAATTTAGCTTCAAATGTACTCCGTGTAATGGGAAATAACAATTGTTCTAGCCGTGATTGCTCTACTCGTAATTCTCGTAACACTGTCAATGTTTCTGCCCTCCTTGCCTGTAGAGGATTACTATGGGTAGGAACTAGTGCTGGAATAAGTCTCACAATACCACTGCCAAGATTAGAAGGTGTCCCAATTATAAGTGGCCGAGTCAATATTTCATACCATTCTCACTTTGGTCCCATAACATTCCTTTTGGCTTTGCATCCCCGAACATATGCAGTTAATCCATACTACACCAACCAAACTATTAAGGAGGTTAATGGATCCTTATCGAAAGACGGGGATAGCAAAGATATGAAAGAAACAGAGATTTCAAATCATAATGAAAAAGCGTTGGACAAGCTGATGGAAAATGATAAAAAAGACAGTGATAAACTGAAATTGGAAAAACAACTGTCAGATACAACAATGCAATCTATTTCTGCAAAATTAAAACATCAACTTACAAGCAGTCCAGTTGTATTAAGACGAAGAAGATCAAAGGATAATGAGATGTCGAGATTATCTAAAACTCTTCCAAGAGGTCTCGGTGCTGGGGCCGGAGGAGCACTATTCTGTTCTAATTCTTCTCAAGGATCAGCTGATACTTGTGATGTTTATGGTTTGTATGGGGAGCTCATGTACGTGAAAGATTGTGAAGGAGAAGCGGGCACACTCGGTGAACCAGCCTATGAAAACCTACGCAGAAGTGATCCAGAATTAGCAGCTATACCTGCTAAAGTTAGCACACTCGATAGAAAGTTGAGAATGAAGGTATCAAGACCGAGATCGCTAGATTTATCTAATTGGTCTGTCGATTCTCGTTCTTCCAGTTTGTACACTTCTTCCGGAAGTGAAGAAAGTATGGCCATCAGAAGTGGCTTCGGCCGAAGCATTTCAAGAAACAATAGTAACGCGAGTCGTACAATACAGCTTAGCAATGGATCGAGTGATGTTGTTAATATAACAGTCAATATCAATAATATTACATCAACCTTGAATTCCTCATTTACCAATGGAAATGTACTCGCAATACCTGAAAATAGATCTGTATCAAGAAGCAATTCAGTTTTACAAGACAATGCCAATACCAACACTGAAAAGAAAAAGACTAACAAAAATTCAAAAATCAATTCATCAAACGATGGATATAAGAAAACAGTCATAACTTTGATGGGTGGGCGAGGATATGTTAATTGGAGACAGTCATGTTGTTCAGCAGACAGGGCAAAGGGAACACTTTCACAAACAGGTAATAAAGAACCAAATAAAACTGATGCTCACATTGTTGTCTGGGAAACCAAACTTTGAGTTTAAATAGTAAGAATATATCCGTGAATGCTTTAAAATTGCTTATTATGTCCGCACAAACAAATATGTATGTAATTACAATTATCAAACATAAACAATACCACCCAAAACATACATTTTAAACTGACCAATTCTTTAATAAATATATCATCAAATTCTCGAAATTTTTGTCTGCTATTAACAATAACCAGTTTTATACAAATCGTTAAAAGTTGTATTATAAAATGTAATATAAAATGTGTTATAGAATTATATAAATGTATTAATATTATGTTGTTCACATGTATATAGAAGAATATATTTTTTGTAACCTGGATTTCCATAAAATTTTGTGAAAGCTCTCTTTGAAATTTGCTTTATCACAATATATTACTTAATTTTTTTTTTATTTGCAAATACATTTAACTTCTATGTGTGGAAAATGCTATAATTGTAAATAACATTAATTTTGCTCTTTATAGATTTTAGTACAAAAACATAAATAAAAATGATATCTAGATTATAATTCACATATTATAAATGTAATCAGCTTTATTATTTATTATAAGCTAAGATTTAATATGTCTGCTATTATAATAATGTCTAAAATACCTCAATAAGTCAAAAATATTTTCTGAACAATTGAAGCATTTTACTTGATCTCAAAATTTTAGAAACCAGGCAAAAAAATATCCTATGTATTACTTATCCATTCCTTAATTCATTTTCATAATTTATACTCATTTCATTTCTTTCTCGTGTAATTTCATTGTTTGGTCAAATTAACTATGTAATTATTGATATAATAATAGTCTGTATTCATTCTGAAAGCTTTTGTTAAGTGGTGCTTTTTGTATTCAAAGCGTACACATTATATTAGTATTTTATTGTATGACATATTTTATAGAACATTTTATAGATGAACATATCATTTACAAGAATGACATTGATTGCGTTAATTCGATTGTCGCATTGAAAATCTGCAATTTTTACAACTAAAATTTGACATTGAAAAATCATATAAGAATACATAACTTTAATGTATTTCTATAATATGTTTAAGATTTATATTTATTGATAAATTTACAAGTTAATTGACATTGATGTAATATGTAAGTAGTTAAAAGCCCGCTGTGCCAGTTTTATCATACATATTTTAGGTACAAAAAATTGAGATTTTTTTTCACTCCGTGTAATAAAGAAACCACTGAATTGCTTCGGGTTGAAAAAACTATGTTAATCTGCCTCGTTAGTGAATTCAAAACTATCACTTTTGGTTAAATAATTGCAGTAAATAGAAAAATTAATTTAACTTATTCTTATTTAGGAGTTTAAGAATTATAGTTATATTGATATACCTAAATTGTAATGATTTTAAAACGTTTCTAGATATTTTTAATAACTCCGGAAATAGTTGGGCAAAATAACTTGGCTCGCTTGAGACATCTATATTATATTTTTGTTGTATTGATTTGTGAATATTTTCAACAGATTTCACAGTAAAAAGTTTTTTTTTTATTCATCATTCATGCCTCAACTGTTTTGTTTCAATGTTTGTCACCTCATCAAGTATCTGCTTGTAAAATAATATATGGCCATAATTAAAGTTATTCTAGACTTTTGTAATGCAGTCACAGCATTTATGTTATTATATCAATATGTATTATAGTTATAAGATGTAAAATATAGTGTAATTAATTAAACTGTTGTTTAAAATCAATCATGTTTATTATTTAACAAGATCTTCAAAAGAAATCCGAAATATTTTATAGCTCATTTGAGCTTAAAAGCCCATTACTTTAAACCAGTGGCCCGTGGGACCAAACCAAACCTAAATTTTAGTGAATAGCAAAAATAATTTTCTGTGTGAATCTTTTTATGGCGATTCAGTTAGCTTTTCTCTATGCATTAAAATCACAATTGGATGGTTTATCTCCGGTGTGTCAGTTTGCAAGTTTTTAATCAGTTTTCTCGGTTATAATCACATTGATAACTAAAGCTCCATAAATTCCTATTTTATATTTTTCTTCTCAACAAAGTCTATTCCTAGGATACAATAATTAAGAACGAACAACTTTTGAACAACTGTCAAATTATAGTGACAAGTCTAATGTTGGCATATTAAAAATAATAAATATTTATATGCGTATATGTATTCTCTTTCTAATAAATTGGTATATAAAGCCAACACCAATTATCCACACCATTTATTAATTTATGCTTGGTGTAAGTCATGTCCAAAAAAATGTAGTTTAATATTTCATATAAATTTTATGCATATATTTTTGTGCTTACATTTTTATAATATGGCAACTCTTAAAAAAGAGCCAAACGAACTAAACGTCAACTGACTTCTTAGGTTAAAAGTTGTCATTAAATGATTTAAAATCACAATCAATTAACAGTGGCGTTGTACACAGTACACCTGGTGTGGTCTTGGCCTCTTCGAGAAGTCGCATCCATTCGATCCCATCCATCTCCTCTCGTCGCCACATTCACACAATCACATGATTTTAAATTCATTAGTGTAATATAGTCTCACATCGATTAGTACATTTTATAATAAAACATGGAAGAAAACGTCGATGAAAATATTTTCGAAGAAGAATTACCAGACGAATCTCAGCCAGTTTACTCAATTAGGTTCTATTCAATATCAAGCAAAGCTTAATTATTTTTTTAACTAAAAATTTATTGTAGCTGTTCCAATATGCCAGAATCATTACTTCATCCAACTACTGCTAAAGATCATTTTCAAAAATTCGGTAACATAATCAGTATCCTACTGCGCCCCAAAAAACTTGAATGTGTCGTTGATTATGACAGTCATACTTCTGCTCAAAAGGCAATTTTAAATGCTGGCGCCTATGATGGATACATGTTTGATGTACGGTGGAACAGACCCAAAAGGTATAGATTCACATATATTTTGAATTGGTAAACTTATAACACCTCTGTATCGTTTTAGAAATAAGTCTAAAATTAATGATGATCCCGATTGGGTGCCTGACCCTGAACTTGCATCAGAATTAGAGGCCATGAAAAATGAATATGCACCAAGACTCAACAGACAACAGAGTAATAAATAGTTTATTTAATTAACTTTAAGTTGTAATTGTAATAACAAAAAAAATTCATTTCAGAAATGGACATCGATACGTCAACACTAGTTAAAAAGCCATTAAAAAAATCTGCTCCAAAGACCTTAAAAAAGAAACCTGTTCCAGAAAAACCTACATTGATGAAACAAACACAGTATAAAACTGGGCTTAATTATATTTTATCTTTTAACATTTAACTATATTATTTTTTAATTTCAGGGAAGAATTACCAGCCACCATCGTTTTTAAAAGTAAACCATTAGAAAGAGATGTGATAAGAGAACTATTGGCCAAAACTTGGGTAACCTGTGAAGATAAATTAAAAGCATTAGAAATCAGAGATAAAATTATAAGAAGCCGCTTAGTTGTCAGAAAAGGAGCTATAAAAGGTTGTTGTCCCGACATGTGTCCAGAGAAAGAAAGATTAATGAGACAATATCAAAGACAGGTAATGATAAATATTACATTGGCTAATTAAATGTCTATTTAATAAAATATGTATTTATTTTAGATTGCATATTATGAAACAGACCCCGAGACTGAACAGTTGAATCCTCATTTTGCCGTCAAACAATACAGTCGTAGTTCAGCAGACCAAGAAGAACCGCTGCCACATGAATTGCGGCCTGTTCCAGTATTAAAACATACCTTAGTCTACTTACTAGACAATATCATGGACATGTGTGATAATCCAAATGTAATATTTTTAACATAATCAAACCTATTGAATGATAAATCAATTATTTTATATTTAGGTTGAACTCGGAGATTGGTTTCATTTCTTATGGGATAGATTGCGATCTATTAGAAAAGATATCACACAACAAGCTCTCTGCTGTTCAGGTATAGATTTTAAAGTATATCGAAATATTGATTGTGCAATTTGTTCATCTTTACATTTAATTGCTTATTTAAAATACATAGTTGCTTAACTAATTTTAAAATAACTTTATTTTAGAATCGGTTAGAATTGTTGAAGCATGTGCAAGATTTCATGCACATTGCGCTGCTCGTCTCGTTGAAGAACCACCTTCATCATTTGATCAACGCTTGAACACTGAAAATTTGTTAAAATGCTTACAAACCCTCAAGTACATGTATGGAGATCTGCGTACAAGAAACGAAATAGCATCCTGTGTCAATGAGCCTGAATTCAGAGCCTATGTTATATTGCTAAATTTAAAAGACAGCAATTTTATGTGGGAGGTTCGAACTTTTTACAACTTATTGACTTTATTTATAATTAAATATTCTAATGATTTATAAATATTTAGGTGCAACACCTGGACCCTGAAGTGCAATCATCGCCAGAAGTACGTTTCGCAATTCAAGTATTTACTGCATTGGATAACAAAAACTATATTAAATTTTTTAAATTGGTCAAGGAAACATCCTATCTAAATGCATGTATTCTTCTCCGATATTTCAATGATATAAGATTACAAGCCCTTGTTAGGATGATCAAGTCATATTCACCTCGAGGTATGTCTCAATTCCCCGCTGAAGACCTCGTTGATATGCTGGCTTTTGAAAGTCTAGATAGTTTGGGTTTTTATTTGGATCATTACGGTCTCCAAATGACCAATGTCAAAGATTTTTCATTTGTACTTTTGGATCGAAGTGCCTTTTGTGATAACGATGCGCCGTTTACAATGGAGAGAGCCATTCATTTGATTGAATCCAAAAAAAAGGAACGGTTGGGTGAAATTATATTTGGAGGCGAATTACCCGATATTGAAGAATACACACCCCATGACAGTTTTGGCCCCGACAACTGCTTAAAACGAATCGCCATACTTGCCGAAGATCAAGGGTATGCTCCTGCATTGGAGACAATCAATGAAATCAATGCTGTAATCGATAATGTGAATTTGAAACCACCAAAAGTTCCATTATCCTCAAATTTAAATGAAAAATTACCATCTTCACAGCCAATCAAAAGCTTTACATTTGTTTCACCGGTAATTGCTCCAATCAGCCCAGGAAAATCTCTGTATAATCAAAATCCATTTGGTGCGACTGAACCGCTTCAAAAAATTCAATCCACAACAAATTCAAACAATGTAAATACACAATTTAAATTCTCTGATCCAACCAAAGTTCAGCCTCCATCTTATCTAAAATCTGAAATTGATCCCAAAAATGTGTTTGGAAAAAGCAAAGAAAATATCTTTCAAAATAGTAACAAAATTGTCCCACAAGTAAAGCCCTTAAACCCAATAGATATTTTTAGTAAGGGTGCGAGTAATTTATTCAAGCAAGAATCGAATAATATTTTTGGAAAAAGTGATTCAAATACTTTTAGAACTAGCGTTAAAGAATCATCCAGTTTTCCCACAATCAACCAACAACAATCAGCCGTCATTGAAAATTCTTTATTTGCACCTAGTAAATTGTTTCAACCTGACACACAACCTTCGAATGTACCAGTATTTCCAAATAACTTTACCACATATCAAACACCAAGTATAAATTCTAAAGAAGAAGAAGCAGCTCGATTGAAGAAGGAAGCTCAGGCAGCTGCCTTAAAAAGAGAAGAAGAAAAACGCCTTCAAAAACAATTACTTGAGGAAAAAATAAAGGAAGAAGAACTTATCAAAAAGCGCAATAGAGAAATTGCAGAGCGACTCGCACAAGAAAAATTATTAAAAGAATCTGAAAGAAAAAAATTAGAATTCGAATCGAAAGTAGAAAATGAATCAAAAGAATTAATACAACAATTATTACACGAGGTCGTTAATGAAATCTGTAGAGAACAGATGAAAGAAGATATTAAACGGATTAATCAAATCAAAGATTTAACATTACACACACTCTCAGATTTAATACAAGAAATAACAGATGAAGCGTGTAAATTCGAAATAAAAGTAGCTATCCGATTAAAAGAAATCGGTCAGCGATTTTTATTAAGGACATGTATTTTTAAATGGAGATATGTGGCTGAAAAAAACAGGAAAAAGAGAAACCTTTTATACTTAACTCCCCTATGGTTACCAAAATATGATTTAATCGAACCACCACCTTCACAAATAAACGCATTGAAAAGAATGAAACACTTTCACCGCGGCACTTTGCCTTTGTTAAAAATACCATCACCTAAAATTAAACACAAAA
This sequence comes from Agraylea sexmaculata, assembly GCA_022606485.1. Lineage (NCBI taxonomy): Eukaryota > Metazoa > Arthropoda > Insecta > Trichoptera > Hydroptilidae > Agraylea > Agraylea sexmaculata. The sequence goes on along the minus strand of JAGTTH010002862.1, from coordinate 53,248 downwards.
TATCTTTATTCGACCTAGTGAAGAAACCCTTGTTACAAAAAGCACATGAAGTTCACTCGTCTGCTGATATATTTTGGAAAGTTACTCTTTCTGCTCCCGGTGAAGAAGAGTGTCGAAATTTGTCATTATTTTTTAAAAAGTGGTTTAGAAATACCTTCACCCATGAAGAAAATACACACAAATCGGAATATTTAATCTATCTAAAAGAACATTTTTTGCACAAAAAGATTGTCTTGTCATTGTGCAGTATTTTTGATGTTTGTGAAAAATATCCTAAATATTCAGTTGACGGGAGCAATGGATTTATATTTTATGCCACGGGAGAAACTCAAAATATTTTACTTCTTAATCAAAGAATTCAAAGTGCCTTAATGTCAAATAAAATTTGCTCTTCATTGCCCGTAGCCATTATATTATTATCCACAAAGAATAAAAGTTTATATGAACAGCAATTGAACATAGCGCCATACAAAAGAGATGATAAAATAACTGAATACATATTTTTATACCCTGAAAATTGTGATGATGAAGGTATTGTTACGATCACAAAGAAAGCATTACATTGGCTAGCCAGAAGGAATCCGGGCTATCCTTCAATAGAATGTAATACACTCACTCAATTTCTAGACCAATGTATCGGCAGTGAATTATGGTACAGATTTAATATTTCAAAAAGCTCCTCTATACGCTCGGCCTTTGAAGATGTCTCTTCAGTCATTGATTTATACAATATGGCAGTTGAAAAAACAATTGGAATCATAACTCATAATGACTTGATGAGGTGTCCGTCTTTCCCAGAGGAATTTAAGCAATATCTTTTCTATGACAATATTTATCCAAAAGAATTTTCATTTAGTGATAACGAGTGGAAGTCAAATAATACAAAAATATCAAATATGCTGCAGTCGTTTAAATTGCCCCAGTATGATAACAAAAACAATGTTTCAAACTTAAAAGAATTTCAATCTGGGATTAAAAAGTTTTTATCTAAGACTGGATGGTTTTCACAAGAAGATGTTATTATTGATAAAATCTCTACTTTGTTGAAGTGTCCAAAAGATTCTAATTCAATCGAAAAAATCCCCTGGACAGACATTATGAATGTGATAATCATTGAAAAAATATCCAATTTAATGCAGCCTTCAAACTCATCTCGCCATCTAGTTGTAGTTTATAAAAGAGAACATCTACAAAGCTACCGCACATCACCGTGGTGGTACAAAACACCGATAATCAGGAATGTCAATCACATAGTAGAAAGTTTTCCTTCCGACAACATCGATGTGTCTTTAAGGAAAAGACCACGACTTGACACATCCGAGGAGATGCCGGAGGAAACGTGGATAGACAGTATTTTTACCAATTTAAACGATAGCATTGATAATGTTAGCAAATGCCAGAGATTAGTTTCAAATTTAGACGAAACATTGGATTTGGAATTGAAGAAACAACAGCAACTAGAATCAATTTTGAAAATGGCTCTCGAAGATGGATAGGATTTTATTAAATAATTTGTATTGAAATATGTATTAAATAAATTAATTTGTAATTTTCGACTTCTTTCATTTAAACAAATATCAAATGAATACTATGCTATTTCATCAAAATTATAGAATAACAGTTTTCATTTAAAAATTAGATATACAGTGGTACCTCGAGATACAAATTTAACTCGTTCCAGGATCATCGTTGTATGTCAAAACAATCGTATCTCAAAGCAATTTTTTCCATACAAACTGCTATTAATCCGTTCCAGCCCCTCAATAGGTCCTAGCAAAAAAATGGTTATGTACTAATGTAAAATTGGCAATGGATAATTTGAGGTTAAAATAAAAACTAGTAATAACACACATAAATATTTATTGATATTTACATATACACAATTCTGGCGCAAAATTCTAGTAGTGATCTTCCATAAAAATTAGCGATCATCTATAAAATTATCGCACATATTGTATTCGTATCTCAAAAAACTCGTATGTCGAGGTACCACTGTACATATTAATAATTGTTTGTATGTATATTATCAATCGATGAAAAATAAACATATTAATTAAAACATCAAAATCTCTATCAACAAAATTATTTATTTAAATTGTACACTTTCAAGTTACATAAGTTTTTTTTTACTAATGTGACTTTGATTAAAAAAACAACAGAAGAAAAAGAAATATAACATCTGTTTATTGTATTGCCTAGTCATATAATACTTATGCTATTTATATGATGCGTAAAATATATGGAATCATTTTAAATATCTGAAAGAAATTAAATAAAAAAAAATAATTATAAATCAAATTAACAATTTCAAATAAAAATAGGGGGTATTTAAAACGTACGATTGGCTTGTTTGCACTGTCTGAGAGCTTCATTGAATCCTTCGCACAGCGTCAGGTCAGACTGACCCTGTGCACAAGAAAGGAATTGTTTAATCTCCCACGCGCAAGGACCCGTAGGTTCTTGAGCTCCTTGTGGCGGAGCTTGATATTGTTGAGCAGGAGCCGCAGCCGCAGCAGGCTGGGCCTCAGAGCTGCTACCTCCGCTGAACATTCCGGTGAGGGCGTGACCAGCTACATGACCCTAATGATGATACAATACATATTTTAGTATTAGAATTAGTACTAAAGGAGAAGCTTCAAAAGTAAATACAGACCACAGCCGATCCCACAGCCACTCCTCCGGCTGTAGCTGCCATCTGTCCAAAGAGACTTGGCTGCTGAGGAGCTGACGGAGCCATCATCGGGGTGGATCCTGGAGCCGGAGCAGCAGCGGGGAGATTGTGAGGAGTCGGTGCTGTAGCCGCTCTGTTAAAATCACAACAATTTTACTCAATCACCACTTTACGATGATCGTTTTCAACAATAGATTGCGACGAACAAGGTTATATAACTTGTAAATGTGACGTAGTTTATAGACAATATTTCAATCATTTTCCCATCGATGACTGAACTTTGAACAAAAAATCATAATAACCTGGTATCGAATTATTTTCATTCTTAAAACAAGACGAATAATAATAAATAGCTGCGCAATGATTAATATAAAAACATTTGCTGACATGTGACAAGAGATACTAGGAAACAAATAATATGTTGGCATGGTCAGTCAGATGCGGATGATGAGATAAAAATAACTAATTGTCGCAACTCCATAGTATTTTCATAAGAACACGTCACGAGACCATAACCTCTAAACCTCTAAACCTCAAATCCGGTGGTTTATCTTTAGACAGGTACAACATAATGATTGTTATTATTGATCAGAATACCTGCGAGGAGCTGGCGGGGGACTGGCTGACCTTCCTCTGCGGGGCATCTTGGGGTGACCACTGATTACGACTGATAACACGGCACTACACCGCTACACTTCACGATCACTTTTCAAGTATGACAGTGTGGTTACCTAACACCTGTATTTATACTCTCGGCTAACAGCACTTTCTGGAAATATCATACCGTCTCTTTCTTTTATCATACTGCTAGAGCGGGACGCACATATGTTTGTGAGTATAACTATAATTATACCATATATGTGTGAAGAAAGCTCAAAATAGATTTTATTTATGAATTATTTCTTCTAATTGAATCACCAATTAGAAATACTAATAACTTCATTCAAAATATCACTTATAATTGCATGCGTATTGCGATTTATCTTAAAATATCACTTTATTACTTATTAATATCATCGTAAACTTACTCATATACATATGTATTTTAATACAAGACTTCAAATAAAATATCCTTATCGATATTTTTTTTATAAATTCAAATATTCAAACGATGGCAATAATTTAAATAAACGTCACATCACAGCGGGACCTGCCGGTGTTTAAAAAGTTAGATATTTAAGAAAAATGGAAAACAATGAAGTCCTACACAAAGAATCTGAGTTTCAATTAATGCTTCCATATGAAAAGCAAATTTTAGTAGATATCGTGGAAAACGATGCGCTTCTTGTTACGGCCAAGTCAATACACACTTTTCTCTTTATTTTGAATACTCTTGTAACCTAACACACTGTCAATCATTTTAATTTATAGAGGAATTAGTGATTACATTATTATACTGAATTTACTTAGAGCTCACAATCACCCGTCCAACCTGATACTGATTATCAATAGTGAAGATCATGAAGAAAAATATTTTACGGATAAACTCAAACTGGCAAGTCTTCCTATTACATCTGCAGAAAGGTATTATTAAAAAACTATATCATAAAATCCTGTAAACATGTTTTTTTTTTTTTTAGAGAACGCTGCTATCTTAGTGGTGGAATATATTTTGTATCGACGAGAATTATTGTCGTTGATATGTTAAAGAATAGAATTCCGATGCAGCATTTAACAGGAATACTTGTATTTAGAGCACATACAATTTTAGAATCCTGTCAAGAAGCATTTGCATTGCGTCTTTATAGACAAAAAAATAAAGTTAATATAATTTACTAAAAGAATATTTAACTACTTCTGTTGATTTATTTACAAAAAATATGTTTTTTACGCCAGACAGGTTTTATAAAGGCATTTTCACATTCTGCAGAACGTTTTACAATTGGATTTTCACACGTTGAAAAAGTTATGAGAAGTTTATTTGTTAAAGAACTTTTTTTATGGCCCAGGTAATACTTTTTTTAAATAAATCTTAAATATAATTTTTTAATAATGATTAAACTGCAGGTTTCATGGCTCCATAATTGAATGTCTCAAGGCAAAACAACCAAACGTGATAGAACTTCATGTTCCCCTGAGTAATAAATGCACTCACATCCAAACTTGCCTTTTAGACATTATGAATTATACCACAAAAGAACTAAAAAGAATAAACAATCGATATGTGGATTTAGAAGTTGGTTTAGTTTCGTTTGTTAAATATAATATTTTTTTTTTAGTATTACAAAATCAAATAATTTTAGGTAATTACAGTTGAAAATTGCATCGCCAAAAGGTTTCACCAAATTTTACAGGCACAATTAGATCCAATATGGCATCAACTTAGCACTAGAACTAAAGATCTTGTTCAAGATTTAAAAGTCATGCGCGAATTGATCATGTACGTCCTTGTATATCTTACCTACTTTTGTATGGAAGAGAACTTTCATATAATCATTAATTACTTTTAGAAAATTAATTCATCAAGATTCCCTCACATTTTATAATCTAGTAAGCAGGTACAGAACTCCAGAATACGCCAAACTAAACTCTGGTTGGATATTACTTGATGCTGCTGAACAGTTATTCAGTTATGCTCGCTCTAGAGTATTTAATTCACGAAAAGGTATCTTTTTTTTATACAAATTTCATATAAATGTAGTTTGCTATATTCCATTTCGGTTTTAGAATTTGAGCCTGAACAATGTACAAAATGGAAATATTTAAATGAAATCCTTACAGTCGAAATACCAGCCGATTCTAAGAATATCTCTACAAATGATGGCCCTGTGAAAGTTCTTATTCTTTGTAACGATGCCATCACATGTTATCAACTTAATCAATTACTTACGATCGGAGCTGAATCATATCTATGGAAAACTGCTGTAATGAATAATTTGGAAATTGGTAGTTTATCAGAAAAATACAAGCATTATGAAAACACTGAATACTTCAAAAGCAGAAAAAGAAATAAATCCAACACCAAAGATGAAAATAATGAATCCGAAACAGATGAAGTTGATTTTAATCAAACAAGCTTCATACTTACTATGACTCAAACCTCGCCGGACGAAACTGCAACATCTTTATCCGACTCGACCATATTTGAACCTTTTACCCAGGTTTTTTTAAATAATAATAATAAAATAATTTCAGCCATAAATAAAATATTATTTTAGTTTGAATGCGGCGATGCCAAGGAAATTATAAAACCACTCATTTATATTCAAACATTTAAAAACAACTCTAATTGTATCTGCATGGAGGAGTCGTTGAGAATTATTCAACCCAGCTATATTGTAATGTACCACAGTGATATTACGGCTACTCGGCAAATTGAACTATATGAAGCTAGACGGAATAAAAGTCTTCCAAAGTTGACTATTTACTTTATGATTCATGCACAGACAACTGAAGAACAGGCGTACCTTACCACACTGAGAAGAGAAAAAGAAGCATTTGAACTTTTAATTCAAACTAAAAGTGTAAGATAAACATTCCCTCAATTTCAATACATAATTAGATCAGAATTGGTTGAACTGTATTTTTATCTCAATTACTACAGTCAATGGTTATACCATCTTATCAAGACGGAAAAGAAGATTTGCCATCATATTTAGAAAGCAATGAAGCTTCAACGTCAACCAGTAGTAGGAAAGCTGGTAATGTTTCATCAAAAATACATACAATATAATTTTTTTAACATGATACTAACAAATTTTAGGAGGTCAAACTGACGGATCCGATAATGAAAAACCAAAAGTAATAGTGGACATGAGGGAATTCAGATCAGATTTACCAGCTTTATTACACAAGAAAGGAATAGATACCGATCCTGTGACGATAAGTGTAAGTTATTGATAATATACTTACATTTATGTATTAAATTTATGTTTATTTTAGATCGGAGATTACATATTAACTCCCGAAATATGTGTTGAAAGGAAATCTCTCAGCGATCTGATCGGTTCTTTGAATTCTGGTAGATTATACACGCAATGTACACAAATGTGTCGAAATTACGCAAGGCCGATGTTACTCATTGAATTTGATCAAAATAAACCATTTCAGCTGCAGGTATTTATTACTACCATAAATTCATTTGATTAAGATATCAAAATAAAAAGGAAATACATTCTAGAGTCATTATGTCATATCAAATGAAGTCACTGGAGTTGATATTCAACAAAAGTTACAACTTTTAACACTTCATTTTCCTAAATTGAAATTAATATGGTCTCCCAGTCCTTATGCAACTGTTGAACTCTTTTATGAATTAAAAGTGAGTCAATATATTTATATATTTAATTACAAACTGAGCATTTTATACAGCAAAGTATTATTTGCAGCAAGGACGGCCGCAGCCCAACAGTGCGGACGCAATCGCACTTGGAGAAGACGCTGCTGTAGATGGTTTATCTATTGAAACATACAATCTACGAATAAGAGATTTTCTTCTTAAATTACCGGGAGTTACATCCAAGAATATTGGTAATATAATAAACAAAGGAGTTTCACTGGACAATTTAATAAAAATGTCTAAGGTATATGATGAAAACATAAAGATATTATTTAAATATATTTTAAAAAATGTCATACTTATGTGAATCTTTAGTTTACTCAACTTTAACTCATATTTATATTTAATTTCAGGACGAACTGAATGAGCTTGTGGGTAATAAAATAGACGGTGGCGTTTTATGGACAATATTACACAATACTTACAGACAACACACTGCATCCACCGATGAGAAACCTCTTAAAAAAAATCGTTTCGGAAAACCAATGCGAGGGAGAAGATATTAAAAAAAACACCTATGATTTTTATTGATATATTCGATTAAACAAATTAATAAATACATTTAGATTTAAAGGAATTGATTTTTCATACTCTGAAGAGTACAGGAAACGACACCAATTGATGATGAATCAAACAATAAAATGTTTGTAAATTTTCCAGGTGATCAGACTAAAGCAGATAATACTCACACATATATTAATAATAATCTGCAAGTGTCACTCCCGGCATTGGCGTTCTTTATCTGTTAGCGGAACGTAACACACGTCCATCAGCCTTTTTGTTAGTATTGAACCATCTGTTAACTTGTCAACCTGAAAATATCATATGTAATATTAAAACAAAATTAGTTGTCTTAAATTTTTATGACCACTTACTTGTGTTAAATGTTGTTCTCCTCCTTGTGGTCCAACAGGTACTATTAGTCGGCCACCGGGTTTGAGCTGATCTATTAACTGAATTGTTTTTGTTAAAAGACAAGTTTTCTTCAATGTAATTAAATTAATACTATACAAACATCTTGTGGCATTTCCGGTGCAGCAGCTCCAACATGAATAGCATTATAAGGAGCGCACTTTTCATATCCTAATCTTCCATCGCCAACTATAAAAATATGAATTTTTATTTAAGTACACTTTTTAGATTGCAATCAAAATGTATTATAATATTTTTTTCAGATACAAAACAATAGTCAAGTGGAATAAAATATTGTCTAGTTCAGCCCCAAATGTTATCTTAGAAGTCTACGAACTTCTATCAAATTCCAAATATTAAAGAACTTTTTAATTTTAAATATTCCATTTACGAGAATTAAAAATTTCAATTTTGATAAAAATAATATATTTTTTTAAGTAATTGATTTTGTCTTTTTTTTATCAAGGAACATATATTGTTTTTCGAAGGAATGTTAGTTTTTTGTGGAAATCATTATCAAATAAAACAAATATGTATGTAATTTAAGCCTAATGATGAATTAAATTACTCACCGACTAACTTTATCCTTTCAGATGTTAATAAGTCAGGTTTATCATGATTGATATTGGAAGTTGCCATTGAAACCAGTGCCGGGATGTGATCTATGCCGATAACTGTTCCAGATTCACCTACCATCAGAGACATGCAGGCTGTTAAATATCCTGATCCTGATCCGACGTCCAATGCATTTTCACCCTCTACCAAATGATCTTTTAAAAATTCTAAAACCGCAGCATGCTAAACAGTTATTTAGATTATTGTTTTAAATTTATTGTATAATATGGATGTAACGTAATGTATTACCATGTGTGGTGCACTAATGGTCACAGAATATCCAATTGGTTGTGGAGCATCCGTGTAGGGCGAAGAAGGACAGTAACATTTCCTATCAACAGCTAACATCGCCGATTCAACTTCATCACTTTTGATTATTGAATATTCTATAAAACCACAATATTAAACATTTGATAAATGAGTCGAGTTGAATAGGGCATTATACAACTGATACATAAAGAGCGTAATTAGGTCAGTCATAATGAATGTACACAAAGGAAGCTTACCTCTGAGTTTCCGGACCATGTCAGCATTGTCCTTTCCATGACACCTCCAGCTCATCTTGCCAAAGTATCGCTGCAACAGACACCGGAGAGATATCTCCTCAAAATTCAACAAACGTTCGTCTTTCAATACTTTGCACAAATTAAACACACACCAGCTGCTTGAAAATCCCTTTCATTTGAATACTAGTTATATTTTTGAGGTAAAACCTTTTTAAAAACCCTTTTAAAACATCTCCGCACTAAAAATAATAAACCAGCTGCTGAGCTGTTGAACTATTTTGACGTAAATTTTATAGGGTAACATTATCTTTCAAATGTCAGTAATGTCAATATTCAAATCATTAAAAAAACTCATTTTTACTAAAAAAAAATATTAATTATTTCTTTAAAATAGTTAATTTACGGATAGTCAAATTTTATAGATATAATTTAAAAAATAAATATTTTTACTATTAAATTTAAATCTTCGCTTTTCGATTAAAAAAATATTTTTAGCATGGGAAATTTTTAATTGTGTTAAAAAGATTTAAGCAAAATTATTCAATAACCTATGGCAACAATTAAAATTATGACATTTCAGTGTAACCTAAAAATGTATCGTAGGTTCTTTTGCAGTTTACCTAAAGGTAAATATATATTGTACTTTTTAATAAATTATTTTATATTTAAATGTTTTTGTTGATGTGAATATTTTTTTCCACAATTAGCAAGTGTAAATAACAACGAAAAGTGGGATATTGTAACAGCAGTATGCTTGGAAAGACTCCCCGTAGTAACTCCTGCTTTAAATGCAATTCAACAAAAATACAAACAACTCTTGGATACGATCGAAGTCGAAAATAGTCACAAATCTGATCATGAAATTCGAGCCGAACAAGATATGTATGTTATCAGTTTCAGTATAATATTTTTATTAATAAATTGTGAATGTAATGCTCTTACCTTTCTATTAGAATTTACAATCAAATGTTAAAAAAAGAATCTTCTCAAATCAATTTGGATATGGTCAGCAAAATATCGGCACAGGACTTTGAAGATGCGTCAACAGATGAATTGACAAAATTCAAACTAGCATCAATTGAGACCGGTATAATAGATATTTTAATTGTATATTCATTTATAAACGTAATAAATCAATTATCTCTTTCAGAGGCTGATAGAACGAAGAATATTAAGTCTACTAAAAGAAAGTTACAATCCCACCTTGTATTATTGCTTCAACAACAAATGGGTCAAAATTCACTTTACGCATTACCCCAAGGAAAACATAACAACGGAGAGACTTTAAGACAGGTTTTATTATTATGATTAACTACAATTGAACTTAAGAGTTACATTGTAAAAAATGGGTATAAAGATACTTATGAATTTTATAAATAACAATAAACTCCCTATTATTGGTGTTTTAATTTACTTAACGATTGCCTTTAGTAAGAAATAATATGAAATGTGAACTTTCCTCTTCATGAAATAGTTTTTATTGAACATAAAATACCATTAAATGTATGTTGTATATTATGTAAAAGATTTGAATGGATTGTTTAGATTATCATCGACATATTTTGTGACTTGTTCATTTTGTAATTTGTTTATTTATTATATTTATAGACGGCTGAAAGAGTTCTCAAAGAAAATTGTGGAGATAATTTACAAGCTATATTTTATGGAAATGCCCCTTGTGGCTTTTATAAATACAAATACCCACCATCACACGAAGAGTCCGTTGGAGCAAATGTAGATAATTTTACTTACCTATTTATTCATACACAAGACTAATAATAAACTTGATTTTAGGTATTCTTTTACTACGCTAGACTTGTATCAGGAAACGTCAACACCAACACTGAATTCCAGTGGTTAGACAGAACCGAATTGAAGTCTACACTTCCCCCGAGTTACTTCAAAAGTGTGAATGATTTCCTTGTTGATGAAGAGAATTGAATAATTTATTAATTAAATAAATAGGCTATATAGATTTTTAGCACTTTATTTGCATTTTTTCCTTAACAGTTTTTATAAATATGAGAAGACAACACAACGGTGTTTCAATTTCATTGTCCAAACATTTTCAGCATTTCGATAAAATTCAATAATATTATTGCAATTAAAACAGCACAATCATAGGAAGGCAATTCATTTAACATTTATCATACGCCACGGAACTAATTACATAATCGCCATTTATTCTGTTTCGTCTAGTTTTTAAAAGTTAAAATATTATTTAAAATTTCCAATATGTCAGTAAGTACTCATAATATCTCGAGATGTGACTCGGCCACATCACGATTAATATTTTAATATATAGATATATAAATAAAATAATAAATATACAATGCAAAATAATCATTAAAATATCCAATGTGTCAATATAGATCAATGTCACAATTCGAGAGGGTAAAAGCTACTGCGGTCATGTGTGGTGAAGCCCTATCTTCGTCATTAAGCTAAAAATTGGAGCAATAGGATCTTTTAATTCTCTCTTTATCTAAGAATGACAATGATAATTCATTTATTATATTATATAATCTAAATAAACTCGCAACAATGGGTTCATGATATTTACAAATTCAAAGAGACAAGGTGAGATTCAGTGTCTGTTGGTGGGCGCGGGGCGGTGGACCGAGTGAGGATGTGGAGGAAGAGGCAAGGTCCACACGGGATTGGGTCACAGAGGTTCTCTCTGCGGCACCCAAATTCTTGGACCACTCTCTATATTTATCACCTCCTTCACTTTACCGTATATTTCCTCGGGTGTGTCTCCAGTAACAACAGCTGTAAATATTTTGACAATTTATCAATAAATTCCAAAAATATGTATTAACTTGAATTTACCTGTAAAATATTCAGCGAACTCTTGTTCCATCTTAACAGCTCTTTCGAATGTTTTCTTTGCTTGTTCTTCAGTCATTCTTTTGTTCATTTCCCTACAATTTAAAAATAATAATACATAATCAAAAGTAAAATAAAATAATCAATCAATTTACTTACATTATAGATTCTATGCTTTTGGGCTTCAAAAATATGGCTATAGGGTAAATTTGAACTGCTTGCAATCTTTTTATTGCATTGCCACTAACGTCCAATATGCAATGCTTTCCCTAAGAATTGAAAATAAATTAATATACAATGATTTCATACGTATTTAAATATTAATATTTACCTTATCGGCGAGTTCTTTGACTGCAGTAACAGATGACCCATACAAATTACCGTTATACTGTCCGGCTTCAATGAAGAAATGGTTTTGAATATTACGCTCCATTTGCTCTCGACTACTAACAAAATGATAGTCTCTTCCATCAACTTCGTAATCTCTCTTCGGCCGAGTTGTATCTATTACAAATTACATATGTTAAATCAGATACATTACAAGCGGAACTTGTTAAAAAATTTAAATAATCTACTTACGTGGGATAACACTGCCAAATTTATCGGGGTGTTCAGATATAAGGTCGGCATTAACCCTGTCTTTGAGTGGACCAAGGATGATAACAGGACGAGTGTAATTTATTGTTAGTTGCTGAACCGATTCATAAGATAACACGGCCTCCTCTTGACCTAAAATATACAAATTAAAAACAACAGTTTAGAATATTTTCACCTTCAGCCAAATTATATGAACATATTAAATGTTAATTGCATCTGAGTACAAAGACTTTATTTGTTTTAAAAAAAGTACATCCACAGATGCTGGATATTAATTGAGGTATGAAAATTTCTACCTGGAAGTTAGTTATTATAAATGAATTATTTGAAATTCAAATTGCTTAAAATAATTCTCAAACATGGATGAGACTCAAAAATTCTGATATAATCTGTGAAGAATTGTTATTGATGTAGCTGAATAACAAGCACAACTATCATGTCAAAAAGTTGATTTAAATTCTCAACACTAATTATTGTTTAAAATGAAAATACACATGAGACAAAAACAGCACTTCGTGTGCAAAATATGGAGTACTAAAAAAAAGCCTATCGACATATTAAAAGCCTCTATTCAATTCAAATGTGGTGCCTAATAGATTTTTGATTGTTTAATGTGTCGAACGTTTCTATGACAAAAAATAAAAGAAGCCACAGTGGAGACTACTGATGAAAAGCATTCATGCTGCATATTGATCGATGATGCTCCAATCTTATGATAACTATATATCCTAAATACATTATACAGTGAAACTTGGTCATTAAATATACATAGTACTGGGCAAATATGAATAATTTTTTTGAAAATAATCGAGTTGACTATATTAATTAATTTATTTACCAAGTTTAGCTGTACTCGGACAACTTATCAATTTCAGTATTGGCAATGAAAAAAATGTAAAATAATATTTCGGTGCAAAGTCTGGCGTGCTGTGCTACGCATTCACATTGGACATGCTCAGAATATTAAAAATCTCGATGAATAAAATTAGAATGTATGTGGTGGTGACATGGTGGTATTTATGACAACTAAAAAAATGTTTTAACAATTTGCCTTACAGTGCTTCCAGTGGCCCTCCGTTACTCACTATTAAATTTCAAATCAACTCCATTCATATCAATCAAAATAAAGCCTTAATCAAAGTTTATATTGTAACAATGAATAAAATAAAACTTAACATTCATTTTGTATTTAATAATATAGTAGTCGGTCTGCGGATATAAATCATTAAAAATTTACTGTTTAATTAAGAGAAGCAAAAATAAAAACCTGCAGCAAAATAATGATAACATTGTGACGAAGGCGGCGATGCTATGAGATTAAACGTCACAGATCAAGAAGAAAAAATGAACAAAACCAATCCAACATTCCAATGACCGTATTGAAGCCACGGATAAAAACCAATCGTTCGTTCGGGCATAATAATCAGTGAGATTAAAACAGATGATGAAATAACAATATGTTCAAAAGATATTCATAGAATAATGTATAAGAGTGTGCAGGCCATCGAGAAGACATGACACTTGCGAGGAATTAAATAAAATGATCGTTTTAAATTTCACAGCTGTTATTGTTCAATGGTCATCTACAATATCTAAAGAATAAATGAGAGGACATGAAAATAGAATGAGGGAGTACAGGTTTTCTACGGCACGCGCAAGCTACACCTTACTCCCTTCTCAGACACGTTTCACTTACTGTCGTCTTCTAGATATATGAGCGTTATCTCCTCCATCATTGGAAGTTCCACCCGATACAAGATTTCTCCTATATATAGAAATAACACAGTTTTATACATCTTGTGGATAACAAGCCAATATGGCCGGTTTTTAACTTTTGGTTTGGTATAACTACAGGCAACTAGAAGCACTGTGACATTAGCCACCATAATTTTATCAATACCAACAAATGTTCTGCACCACTACAGCATCCGATAACTTCTCGAGCTCTGCTTTTTGACCCATTCATCTGTCTCGTAGGAAATTGGAGGTATCACTTATGTATTTTCATAAAAATATATGGCAGATTTAATGATCTGTGAATGTTTTTCAACCCTAACACTCATTTCTTTTTGAAGAGATGTAAGCAAAGCAGCATGTGCGGTGTAGACTCTCAAAGTAAGAATTGGAAAACTCATAATACAGTATATAGTTCGCTCTTGCTCTAACAAGCTATGTATTTCAAATACACATTGTAGTTATGTAATAACTTTTCACAATGCAAAATGGTACTTATGTATACTGTTCCATTTTCATCAAACACAATATTTCATAGCATATAAATACTAAGCAAGCCTGCGTATGTAAACGAAACAAGCCACATATTACAGAATAGTCTATAGAATTGTCTTAAACAATCGTGAGCAGTAGCAATTTGGTAATTATAGTAGTAAACTATTTGTGATTGAAGCATAGTACATGGATACACAAATATTTGGGTAAGAATATAGAAACTCTCTTTTTGTTTCTTCATCAAATATTAATTGATCTAACAAATAGCTAAGTTCATTGTTTTTAAACCCAAATTAATCTATATCAACCAGTACACCTAAATTAAATCTTTAATTGATGAATATTTCATTAGCTGTTTAAAATCTAAACACTAAATAATAACTACCTGAAATCATACGAAACCCATACCTTTCCCCCCAAATTATACATAACAAAGTACAAACTTCTTTATTAGCTGACAGTTATAGAAAAAAAAGACTTCCGATCATTGAAAAAATCTAACGAGTATATCAATCAGGATATACATTTATAAATTAAATATATTTTCCAGAGGTTCTCATAATTTTGTGTATAATAAAAGTACTACCAATTATTTCTGAAGATTAAATTATTTTGCAAAATTTATAACATACATACCTTCGGCATTTGCATCATCCTGAGTGTAACACAACATGAATGCTAAAAAAGAAAAAAAAATGTTATTTTATTTTAATAGTAATTGAATAAAAAATAATATACATATAGATACTAACGTTCTTGATCTGACCCATCTTCGGATTTGGCATCATCCCTACTTTTCATGAATGGGAATCTTCTGCTAAAGGATAGAGTTTTCTTTTTTCGTTCCAATGTTGATTGTTGCTGAAATGTAATTAAAAAAAATTATGTATAAAAATAAAAACATACAAAACTATAAAAGTGATAATTTAATTAAGTACTTGAGCAGGTTGTCCTTGAAATTTGACTTGTCTGTCTCGAGCTCGCTGTTTTCTTTCCCATCTCTTTTTCGAAGGAACTATACCAATAAGTTCTGTATCTGAAGTGCCATCTCCATCAACTCGCCTGTTTTAAATGAACCATATAGAACTCGAAAAATGAAAATCAAGATTTTAATAAAATATTTCTTACCTAGCTTGCCACCATTCATCATCAGAAGCATTAGTTACATGTAAAATATCACCATATCTAAAAGGTAATCCTCGTGATGGCAGACCATCGTCACGTATCGGATCATAATCAAATAATGCCCTAAAATATAATAGTAAAGCATAGTTAGTAAAGAACTATGTACTTTATTTTTAAACATATTCAAACACATTACAAACCTAACATATAATGTCTTTTTCTGCGATGTCCTCAATAAAGTATGATGTTGCTTTAATTCATTTATACGAGCTTCGAATCGATTATAATCTTGAGGACTGTAAATTACTGTCAGTGTTACATGTTGACCAGTACTCTGTAAACATAATAAGATTTGCATATAAGTTCAGCTTGATTTATGTGTTGTCTTTTGAATTTTTTCATAAAATTATTGCATATGCATTTATAAAAAATAAAAACCTTAAGTGCTTGTGCTGCTTGCTCATGTGTTGCACCAGTCAGATCCGTACTATTAACTTTGAGTAGACGATCACCTCTTCTTAAATGACCGCCGCGTTCAGCAGGTCCACCTGCTAGAAGGAAGGAAACAAAAATTCCCTCACCATCTTCACCACCCACAATATTGAACCCTAAACCATTGGGACCTTTCTCCAATTCTACGGTACGAACAGGTTCTTCAGCAATACCATCGGGAGCGCTGTTGGAGGAGGTGTGTAGAGCGAGTGATGAGGCACGTGCAGAATCTGTGGTAAATATAAAAATAGTTTTTAATATTTAATATTTGATAGTTATTCATTGTAAATTTTTCACTTACGAGTTGGTGAATGAGTTGCTGAAAGTGATGATGAAATTGTAGTCGGCTGAACAAGAAGTAATACTCTGTCTCTAGTAGCTTTCAGTGCACTAACTGCATCCTCATGAGTTACATTTTCCAAATATACATCGCCATTCTGAAAAATACAATAACATAGGCTTAATAAAAAAAATTCAAAAACATGGCGGATTTTTACAAAGCTTAACTTACAACAGTATTTTTTACAGCTAAAAGTTTATCACCAACTCTGAGACGGCCATCTTGATGTGCAGCACCACCGGCCATAATTTTGGTGACATAGATGCCATTATCTCCGGGAATGTGTTGGTTACCAACACCGCCAGCAATACTAAACCCTAAACCAGCCCCTCCTTTGATGAGCTCATATTCAATACCAGCCAGAGCCGGTGGCGGAACCGCATCATTTGTTTCAGCAGCCATTCGTCGACAGATACGCTATATACGAAAACAATTGTTAAATTCATGTAATCAACCACATGCAAGGAATGTTAAATATGTAAATAAAAAATTGAAAAAATATATCAAAATGTTTTATACAATGATGCTGAATTACAAACATGCTCAATAATATCATAATTACATATGTATATACTTACAGGAATCAACAAATCATCAAAAGTATGAATGCATACATTTTAAACAAGCATGTAAAAAATAACTAAAACAACTAAAACTAAAAAACATTCAATTTCAATAAAGTACAATCCTCATTTTGACATAATACATGCACTCTCACCTCATAATACCAAAATCTATCAAATGGAATAAAGACTGTAAATCTTCAATTTAAAAAATGAGTTTTGCTTTGCACAGTGGGAGTCAAGTGTGAAACACTAAAAGCACAAAGTACACATAAAAAATACATGCTTAAGAATGACACCCACCAAATAAACATTTCCATCACTGCATGCAATTGAAGAAATAACACATGTAATTTTAAAAAACGTAAGCAACATTTCATACACCGTTTCAAGGCAAGGTGGTCACATAAAAGATCGATTCCACCATATAAATAAATCATGATGATGATCGAAGACCGAAATACAAAAATGAAGAAAGAGGTAAACAGGATATATAACATTAGCAATATTTTTACTGTATTCATTCAATCGAATAATATGGTAATCAAACTCTAACCATCTTATTGTTTTTACAGGTTTATAAAATGTACAGGTATAGATATATTTTTATTCACTACTTTTATCTATGTCGTCTTAAAATGGGACCAACCAGTTTAACTGATGTGCCAGCCTTTTTAAGTGCATCAACGGCCTCGGCATGACAAACGTCGACCACCGAAGTCTCATTGACACGCAGGATGACATCGTTGATGCAGAGTGAACTGGCAGCGGCAGCCCCTCCCGGAATCAGCTTGGTGACATAAATTCGATTGTCTCCGGTGACATGAGGATTATCCGTACCTCCGGCAATACTGAAGCCTAGTCCCGATCCACCTGATCGACTTAATAATATGGTATCATATCGCCAACCGGCTTCCTCTTCTGTGCCGTTTGTATTTTCACCGACTCCATCTGTACCGTTAACCTGTAGCCAATCGTTACGAGGTCAATGAAAAACATAGGTATTATTTTGTCCCATTAATCTCGTACACTCGGAATAAAATGTTATCGTAGTGTGTTAAAATTGAAAACAAAAAATCACTATTGATTTTTAAATGGCTGATTTAAAATTATGGGAATCTTTTTAAAATCACTTATTTAACTAATTATTCGAATTTACGAGAGATTTTATAAATGTTGAATATTATGAATGCGAACCTGTTTCATTTCGCCTGCCGAAGTCAGGTGAGCCTGAAATCAATCTCACTCATGTGAATACTTATTCATGATAATTTACTATAATTTATTTGACTGATTATATGGAAGAGCATACCCAAATTGATATTCTCAATTTTATATTATAAAATCTGTAGACAATTCAGAGAGATGTAAAATATGTAACGGAATTTCATAACATAGATAGATAAGAAAACTAAGGTTTGAAGATTACTCACAGGTATTTCACAATCATACCAATGGTCACATTCCACTGAGATAATCATATTTGAGAATACTCATATATTTTATAGTTTTCAAAGAAGAAGGGTTAAAACAGAGTGACTTCGTGCACTGTCACTGAAAGAATATCCCGGCACCTGTTGCTAGTCAGAAGGGTTACTCTTACTAAAAGTTACTGGTTTTATATACCACGATCATGGGTCTAGCGTCAAGCCACAGACCGAGGACTAACTTTATACAGTCCTAGGTCTTGGAAGTCCTAGTCAGTGACCAATGTTTACAATGTTGACATTGTTTACATGGAGGAGCGTCTTTTGGCGAGTTTCTGTTATTTTGTTACTGGAGGCGGTTAAAGAAGATTGACTCACCGAGTCCATGTTAAACAAAGAAGACACCTTCCTGAGGAAACCATGGCCAGAGTTCTTCCTGCGGCGCTCTGTCATCGCGACCACTCGGATCGGATGCTTTCATGCGGTTAGTCACTGCCACCAGTTACCGAGTGGCCAGGGTTCAGGGTTCAGGGTCCGGGAGTATTTAGTAGTATTATGACAGAACTAGTGGACTATCGAGGGTGACTGATGATGGTTGGTAATTGATGATTGGTGACTTTGAGGAGTTCGAGGACAAGGAGCTGCACTCACCCTTTGCATCCCTTACTTGTTACGGGGAGGTGAACAGGTGGCACGGGAGCCTACCACTGCACAATAACGGGATTAGCGGGGCCGGCGGTGGCGCGCCCCTGTCACTTGCTCATGTCACTGATATAAATAGCGCTCCTCCTCTGATCACTGCGATGGTCTCTAGTCACTAGTCACTAGTCACTGGTCTAGTCAATGTAGTCAACGCTCCTAGTGGTCGAGCCAGACTAATAGTCAAGAATAACTGTTATCTAAGCCACGCCCGCCATGCACGGCAATCTCTATCACCCGGGAAGCCTCCAGACGCTCTCTGAAATACCGGGAACGTATCCTCGATCCCGGGAAACCGGGTAAACTGGCAACACCCTACGCCACACCCGCCTTCACCGCCATTTTCAAATCCATGATGGCCGTTATCGATTTATTGAAAACTGGATCACGACTTGCCGAAACTGCCGTTATAATATTATCGATAATTCAATTTTCAAACACGTCCCACGTGACTATTTTCCCTTTTGTATTACTTGTTGTATTGTTCCAATAATATTTTTATTTATAATTAGGATACCTTAAAAAAACACTCGATTTTCTAAGATATAAGTCACTCATGACTTTTTTCAATTAGTAGACTTATACTTAGCTCAATAACTTTGGTAAAATGAGTATCTAATCTAGTAATGAAACGTGTGTGATATTGCATATTAGATGAGTTACTGCAGTTCACACACTTTCAGTTACTAAATTACTGATCAGTCTGAACGAATAATCACAACTAAGCTCTCTTCGTCTGCTGTAGTCATAATTATTTTTAATCTCAAATACTATATAGTGTTCTCATTTCAGGTCATTAGACCGTGTAGTTTTCCACTTGTTTGTCGATTGCTGGCAATACACGTGTTACATTTTAATACATGGACGATAACTATCGAGTTGCATGTACGGCAGTGCGCAAATTGTGAATATTCAGAAAAACGCGTGCTACAGTTGCTGAAAACTTTGTTTCCTCATTGTGAATATACTGAAAAGTACACATTGTGATATTTGAAAGCTCTCACCACTCATATGAACACACACTATTTAAACATTAATCACACACCACACCCTCTACAAAAGAATCACAGTGTTCTGAAAACTCAAGCATACTCATGCAAACAAATCAATGTTGATTTGTAATGTTTATATAAATTGTACGCACACACAAGGCCACAAATTGATTGTTGAAAGCGACTTAAAGAAAATTATGAAACTCACAGCCAAATCTTCGGCGATCGAAGGTGAAGCAGGTTTTTCATGATCGGCAGCTGGAGCAGCTCGCTGATTTGCCACATTGTTCTGAAACACATTGTTAATATTAACACCACTTTAAAAAATATATGAATAACTTAAGAATTGGGGGAAAATAAAACTTCATATTAGTATTAATAAATGACGTTGGTATGTATTATTTAGGTACATTAAATTACTACATCAGGACCTTTATTTTATCTATATAATTGGGAAATAATATCGTGGTATATGAAGCTCAGTATTAAATATCTATCCACATAATATATTGTGTATAGATAGATTAGTTACTCCATCGAAAATGAATGGCGAAAATAACCAATGACGTCTTATACACACGCAAGTCTACGGTAAGAGAAAATAGACTAAAGCTTGGGATTCCTAATCGTGCGTCGTCGTAAACGTACACCGTAACAGAGTTGCTTTTGATCGGTTTTTGTTAATTAGTGCCTCGACCGAGGCTCAGACGAGGCATTAACTAACAAAAAACCGATCATAAGTGTAGCTAAGTAACGTTTACGGTGACGTATGCCTGGGAATCCATCACTTAAGGAACATATTATCGAAGAGGGAGTTTAAATATAATTGGATCTAAAATACTCATTAGATGTTAAGGCTAATACATAATATTTCTACCCTATATAAATCAAGGTAAGGAACTTCGATAAATTCACACGCACTCAGAACACTAGGGAAGTATAATTATACTCTTTAGGGGTTACAAGGTGCAATGTGGTGATGATGATGATCATGTGCCACACTAACTTGTTGAATATTGGCCTCATTATCGAATACTTCATCTTCGTCCAATGCGGACGGTATGAAGACGACATCTGGAAAAGCCTGCAAAGAAAAATTTGTTATACACACTCTACAACGTGTCTTTTTCATCCCCAAATAATTATTAAATATACATGTATCATATAGCATCAGAGTGTCGTGTGTCCGACAGTCTGTTGAAAGCTTTGCACGTTATATTCCGGTTACAGGAATAGTCATTTAACTAGACTCCGCCTGCCTATGTAAAATATATTCTGCAATCTATAATGTCACCTGAAGGAAATCCTCTACGATAATGTCGTCGCCGGTCTCTTCTATCAATTCCAAATATAGACTTTCAATTATTATCTAGACTAAATTATTATATGTTATTATGAACTAAGTTCAAATTCAGTTATACAGTACACGTGGTTCAAACGGAATTATTACGTGATCAGAATTGGCCGACATCCAAAAAGTTGCAAACATTCAATACTCTACAATTCATACATATTTATACACTGTGGACTGTGATCTTTATTATTCTGTAATACTAGATTATTATTATCGTAAATTACCTCTTGTAAGGCCGCGACTTCTGCGCTGACTTCCCATTTGTTTGCGATTTTGATTGTCTCCGCAGTCTTCTGCTGCACAGTTTTCGAGTCATCTAATAATGTCAGTTCGTAAAACTCTTGTATATCTGAAATAGAAATAATACAAATATTGAAATCTCTCCCGATTGTAACCAATCTGTATTTATGTCGCGTGAACATCAAATCGGAAACCATTTTCCAATTGAAAATGCTATGCATAATATTATTTTACACCAATAATATACAGTGGGTATTTGGAATATTTTAATGACCCGATCAATAGATGATTTTATATATGTGCGAAAAACGATGGCGTCCTTTCCCCCCGGCCTTGCCCCATATTCTAAATATAGGACGACCCTCCCGTGTTTTGTTTCCCAAAGCATCATCATCTATCGTTCCGGGGCTATTTGCATTTTTACAGTATTGTCGTTAAATTGAAAATCCGACAGATAGTTTATCAACACAAAAAAAAATCAGCCGCCTGGCTTCAAATGAGAGTGTGATAAAATTTAAAAAATCTATTTTTTAAACTTTTCACTGGCAGATTCTCGTTTGAATTTGTGATGTGATAATTATTATCACATTAATGTGTACTTCACCAATCTAACTATCAATTTAAAACTCAATTATACATACATAGAAAACGACGTTGTGTTTTAACAACCGAGTATTTTAAATAAATAATCATTAAAAGATCCACTCTGTTTACATCATAATTTATTCGGATTCAAACGACATATATGACAATCAGTTATTGAAAATGGGGCGTTTTATTAAACGAGCAGCACACATACTTCCCAAACATTATTTAAAAAAAAAACTATTTAAATATGGATACAACTAAATAGAGCCGCCTTGTGGCCCAGTGGTTAGTGTAACGGATTCGTGAGTGAAGACTCCCGGGTTCGATTCACGGCACCGGAGTCACTTGGTAGATCTAGCTTAGCAAACTAGATCTTAAGTACTCATTACTGTGTGGTGGCCTGGGAAACCATCTCTACTATATTTTCCCGTAAAGGCCAAGGTGGCCTGGCCAACCCCTTATAAAGGGACTCCCGTCAATAGGGAAGGCATCACGATATTTATTTATTTACAACTAAATGTGTGAGTTAACGATGAACTTAGTGTTGTGAGGACAAACCAAGTATTGTTGGATTGAATTCGAAGAATGTTTGAGAATCACTTTGTTCGGACAGGTATATTATAAAGACGAGGGTGTATTTAAAATCCACACAAATCCACAATGGTCAAAATTCGTGAAGCTTTAAAGTTGAACTTGCAGGTGCTGAAATATTGTGGAGTGTATCCTCCAGATGGAATGAGAGATGGTGCAAAATATATAATGTACAACTTGTATTCGCTATTGATAATGGGATTATTCTACTTGGTGTATCTCGTCTCAGAAATCATCTACATGATATCGGTAATTAATTATTATAAGAACAGTTCTGCACAAATCGGCCACCTTGGCACTGTGACAACGAGCCAACCGATAAATATTTTCACCTTCGGATTAAACCAAGCGTACATATTTTCAGGTTTTCGGGGATATTGACAAAACAATGGAGGGATCATTTCTACTCATTACACACACTGGAGAATTCGCCAAACTAATCGATTTTTTCAACCACAGAAATAAAATCATCAACATGGTGAATAAGCTTGATGGTCAGTATATTAATCAAAACCCATTTTATTTCATTTTAATTAATTTAATGTGCGCTTTTAGGACCGATATTTAACCAGCAAATCGATGGCCACGTCCCAATAATAAACAAAAGGATAACTGCAATAAAAATTTTGGCCAAAGTATTCTTGGGTTTGGGAATCGGGACTGTATTTTTGTGGGCAATATTTCCGTGCCTTGAAAACGAAAATGGCTGGAGATTGCCTTTAACTGCTTGGTATCCATTCGATGTGAATATAAGACCAGTGTAAGAACAATATTCATAAAAAATCCCATAATACTAATCTTACGATCCCACTAGTTATCGTATGAATTATCAGAACTTTACTCGACACGAAGCTTTCTTTCTTAAACAACAAAAAAGGGTATAAAACCATTTCGGTTGAGATTGATATCATCAGATTTATGTCATACAGTCGCGGAGTAAAACTATTCGTTTTGATCTTCAAATGATAACCGACACGACTCAACTTAATATAAAAGCCCACATACGGGCATTTAATCAAAACTGGTATATTTTTAGCTTCTGAATATACCTAGGTACATGCTCTATTTACCTGGTTACCCAGGTGTCCTTGTTACTTTTTACTATACTAACACTGCGCAAGCTCGTAGCATTGCGACAGTCAGAACTTTTCTTCCTAAATCCACACAATATAGTCTCATAATATTTTTTTAACACATGTATTTATTATTCAGATTCCAGCTGATATACGCTTATCAAATAACTAGTGTTATGTTAAATGCTTTAGTTAATATAAGCATAGACATGATCATATCAACCATGTTAGCTTTGGCAGCCACACAAATGGAATTAATGAGTTTTGATATAATTAATCTCTGGCCAAAAGATACAAGAGGTAAGTCTCCCCCATTTTAAATGAAATTTCACATTTTGCACACATAAAATACTAAATAAATATAATTCAAATGTATGACGTACCACAATTGGCATCTTGTGCAAATTTTCTCCGTCCATAAGAATCCGAATTAATTATGTAAAAGTGACAAAAAATATGTATTTTATAAACAATTTGTTAATGGGTGTTAAATTTATGATTTCATGATTAAATTGTATGTATGTTATCTTTAAAAAAACATATACGATGTTTATTTAACTTGCTGGAATCGAATCTTGTTATCGTAACTTGAATTGTACCTACAGTCATTGACCTCTAGTTTTCCTCTTTTGATGTAATTCTAAATTTAGTTTTTTTTAAACTCATTTACGTGTCAAAAAAATTTTTGTGTGTTTTCATATGAATGTAATAGTAAAATGGTTATTTTGGCCTTGTTTGCTATGCAATATAATGAATATACCGAAAATAGGTTGAATGCTGAAGCAAGCTCTGTTTGCTTTTCTATTTACAAATGGCTACCTGAAAATACCCTTTGCCACTAAATTCATATTGAATAATTAAAATCATGTGAAACCCACAAACTAAAATATTTACGGGAACACTAAATATAGGATTATTATATCACAATAGTGTGTGCAAGGAAAAAAGTATGTTTATTTTATTTGGGTGAATTGTTATAAAATAATTCGATAAAAAAAATACTGGTGCAAAAATAATTATTATCAGCACAACAATTTGATTGTGAATCAAGGCTTTCACCACAAGCTTGTCCCCTATTGATATCGTTAACTCTTTATCATCTTCACCGTATAAATTTACAAATAAACTATTAATTATTAATTTATAACCACAATAATTATTTTAGAAAACCAACTTGAAAGGGTATCCTATGAATCGGGAATTCTGAGCAAAGAAAAACTGAAAGCCATAATCAAACATCATCAAGAAATATTAATGTAAGATATATTTTTTTATATTTAAAGGCTTAAAACTTAGTAATCTAATCATCAATCAACAAACCATATAAAAAGCAGGACAAAGGTTGTTTTTCTATTTAAGATTAAACTAATTATGGCACTTGAACACGAATAATATACAAGCACAAAAACCAGGTACTTTACAATTTTATTTATTTACTCAATCGGAGGTATCGATTTCATAGAGTATCGTTCGTAAAGTTTTAAATATTTAATAACGCAACTCCCTCCCTGGTACTTTTATACATACACCTGTATTTTATACTACAAACTGTAGTTTGGTCAACATGTTTTCACAATTTTCAGATTTGTCGGTGATATTCAAGACACTTTTCAGTCTGGGATAACGACCCAAATGTATGGGAGTATATTGGCCATTTGCATCACAGCCTTCCAGCTGACTTTGGTAATAAAATAACTGGAAATTCTTAGATTTGGACTTGAGCCAAAACCGTTTTACATTACTGTATTCAGTATTTGGCTTTGCTGTGCTTACATAGGAATTTTCCCAGACAATGCTTCGTTATTATTATACTAGACTGAATTTGTGCTATTTCTAATACTATTAGTTTTTTTATATTATACTCATTTCAGATACCTATAATATCAATCCAGTTTGTGTCGATGATTTTATACCAGAGTTGCATGCTCATTGAAATATTTTTATACTGCTATTTCGGAAATCAAATACAGATACAGGTACATAGATAATTTATTATGTGAATATAATTAAATGTTCGAATTTTAAAAAACACGTAGTGTTGCCAGGTATTAAAATATATTATGTATACTATCACCAAGCATTAAAATCAAAAGACAGACTGAAGAAATAACAATATGTTAAATATTTGAGCGTGTTACACTTCCGACATTGGAAAATCCGTGCAATTTATAGTTTGTTTGAATGGTTTCAGAGCAGCGAAATATACGAGGCCATAAACAAGAGCAGCTGGTATATTCAAGATGCTGAATTCAATAAAATGTTAATAATGATGATGAAACGAGCGCAACAACCCCTGACGGTGAAAGCAGGAAGAATGTGGATATTATCCCTAGTCACCTTTGTAAACGTAACGATGTTTATAATTAATTATCAAACGAAATATATCCAAAATCAAATCAACTCACTCAATGAATTATTATTTCAGATTCTGAAATCATCTTATACATATTTCGCCTTGCTTCAGTGTCTTCAAAACAAGTGAAATCGCCGTCCTAAATATAAAGTGTTTGAAGTACAAAAATAATCATCAAAGCGAATGAAACCTTCATTCGGCTGGAAATGCTGGTTTGTAGGTACTTTTTCGGACAGTGTACAATATAAAGTGGAAATAAAATTTATTTACTTTAACTATGCGTTCTACATAATATGAAGGACGACAAATTGGATTAGATTAAACATACTGCGAGTGAAAACCTTAAAGCGTGCGAAAAAATAATCAATGATTTATATTTAACACTTGGGAAATTGACTGGAAAATCTTCTAGCTAAATTTTCCAGTCCATAAAAATTCAGACAGGTTAAAAACGTTTCAAAAAAAATTTTGTTTAATATTACGTATATATGAAAAGGTAATATTATTAGGACTTACCGAGTAGTGCTTGAAATAACCTAGATTTAAATATTCTTATAACACGTTCTATTGCAATTCTCAATTGTCTATCTTGAGGTTTCACCAATTTGGAATGGTAGTCTTCTAAGAGTTCCAGCGCCCGGTGCGCTTCTGAAATAAAACAATAAAAACATTAATTAAACTATAAAAAATAATTACAACCTGTTCTTAATAATATAAATGTTTGATATGTCATATAGATAAGGTATATTTTAACAGGGTAGGCACATTCCATCAGTTACATAATGAAACTTTGGGTTGGGTTGGGTTTTCCAAAAATAGACTAAAGGATGCCCACTTTTAGATCTTACATTTGATAACCTCAACACAGTATTTTAAGTAACATTTTCATTAGAGAGAGTGGTCAAAGGTACATATTAAAATTAATAAAACACTAATTTGTAATAACACAATATTCACTACAATTTTATCACTTCAACAAAATCAATCACGCAAACTCCTCAATATACATTTAAGAAAAATATTCACTTGACTAAAGACATCTCAAACGTGGTTTATTAATTTTATTTTATATTATAGTAAAATTTGTATATTATAATATCTGCAAAATTCAGAATACGATTGTGTTCAGCTTGATGAGCTTTTAATGATCGTGCTTTAGGAATTTAAAATTTATTCTAAAAAATATGAAGTTCTCATTTAATAGCAATTGTAAAATAGGGTACATTATCAAAATGAGTATGTATGTACATGAATCTTTTTTATTTTACATAAAAAAGCCATAGCAAAATTTTATTTTATTAACCTTGCTTATTATTATCTATCAATATTGTTGTGCATTTATTTTGCAAAATGGTTTTTGTATTTAAATAAAATAATAGTTTCAATAATCATCCTCCTATTTATGTTTTTGTTTTATTTATACATATGTGTATGATACAATGAATCTGATTTACTAGTGAGAATATATTTTCACCTAGCACGTAAAAAATAAATTATACAAGTTATAATATATTGATATTTATAACAAAATATATTCTCACATTAAATAAACAACACATTAAATAAACATCATCTTGCATTTTTCACAGGCATTATAGATTTTATTATGTTCTTGCTCGTCAAACTGGAGTTATGTTATGACAATTAAAAATATGTATCATTAATATTGTTTACACAGGTTCTTTGAAATGATCTTTTTTGAATTCAAAATAGTATGAAGATATTTATTATATTTTCAGTATTAAAGTGATGAATTGGCCGTGGTTTAAACGTAACACAACAGGCGCCATTCCAAGTATTGCGCCAATATACAATTGATTGTGGTAGAATATTAGTTTAATCAGAGATGAGTTCATATCAGAATCAATAATGAACATCATCCGACAATGTTATGGTGGCCAAAGTTTCAGATTTAGAACGAGAGTGCGTCGCGCTTCAGGCTCAAAGTGTATCAAGGTCTTGTTCGTGACATATAAAGAAGGGCATACAATGGCACATTAATTAAACCTATCGGATCAATTATATCTGTGCTTGTGCTATTGCCAATCATACACTTGGCAATCATCATCACTCACCCTTACCACCTAGTTTAGCTATCATCATTATCATATTGGCCCTACTTCTTTCATATCACACGACAATGATATGTGTTGTTAGTTCCGCAGACACCGGCAACTGATATTATTTCAATAAAAATTTCCCATCCACAGAAATATACTATCGTCCTTTCAGTTAATAAATGATGGGAATGTGGGAATAAAAAATAAAAATGTTTCATTTCATCATTAACGACGGTATTCAATATAAAAGTGAAATGAGAGTATGTTAGTGAGTCGTGCTAAAGCTGATAGTATTGGTGCGTATAAGAATAGGAGCTTTGTAGTATTAGTGTATACGCATACGCACCACACGCACAACCACATCATAGATACACACGATAGTTATGTAACTTATAAATTTATTAATAAGGAAACGAAGCTCTCAAATCCAGTTTTATAATTTGTTGGATTCTCTCAAACCTAAATTATACTATTTGATTATCAAAATATCTTAAATTTATCTGACTTTTCTCCATTTTGACGTTATAAAATGATGATTATAAAGATTAGAGCTGAATTTAGGAGCTTTTGATTCAAAGCTCCTCAAATTCTAAAAGGTCGAAGAACTTATTATGTACTCAACATTAAAAAAAGAAATGTTTTTTTAATTATATATTTTAATTGACTATAATATTAAAAAATATGCATATTCTTAGCGTATTTGACCATAATAATGAAAACTGGAAAGGAAATGTCTCATTTGTAGCAATGACATAAATTGTAAGATACAATTATAAATATGTACCTTTACAAATGAATAATATTCTGAATAACATATCTATTAAATACTCCATTTAATCTAACAATATTATACTGCATTGATGCGAATTAATTCGATTCCTAAAAACGGTTAAATAATGGTCTGTTAAATAGTTTATTTTTGTGTAATAAACATTAATTAAAATGGAAATGAGATTAAACGGATCACGTATACGGTGGTGAATCGCGTCACTCTCGTAACATTGAACGTTACGTTTTCTGGCATGACGCAACTGACATTTCGACACACTGAATTAAAAATGAATTTACGTTTATACGTATATATAAAAGTGAGAAAACAAACTCTTAGTTTCCGATTCTATAATAAGATAGTCAGAAGAGAACATATGCCAGCCCTATGTTAACATTATGCCAAATATATTTACTAAAGTCACAGGTACCCACCATCTTTCACCTCACATTTCAAAAGGTACTACATCAAAGTAAACCAACTCATTTTTATCCTTTGATGGAATAATGAATATATTATTAGATACACACACTCTTAATACATTAAAAATAAAATCATACCACGCCTAATTAACGTTAAGCGCTTTTCCAATCGCTATATGTTTATACATCTAAATATTGTATCATTACACAAACCTTTTGTTGATTAAAAACAATATTATTATTTCCAAAACGTTCCTGGATTATTACGTTATTCGGATATCTCTCTGTTTAAATTCTACAGAGTGTAACGAGTTTATGAGAGATACACAAATTTGATATTATTCAAAAAATATTATATACCGGTCGTGTATTAGATTACAATTCATTTTCCAAATAATACATATCGGATTACTCGTATACCTTTTTTGCTAAAATAAATAAGTCGTTCAATTCAATATTGTATACAGTAGAAAAAAGGGAGTCAGTGTACGATGAGAAAAGTCACCATGGTAAATTATTAAAATATATATATATATATATATATATATATATATATATATGTTTAAATTTCTATTGGGAAAAATCACAAAAATATAATACGTATTACATTTTTTTTGTATTATAATTATATGACCCATGTTTATATCAGAATCGTTTTGTATGTTTTGTAGGTATTTAATTTCGTTTTATAAATGCAATGCAATTTATTTATATTATTTTTAATTATAAAATACACTTTGTGCTTTTCATATTATGATTCACCTAAGTTTTGAATATTTACAATAAAATATTGCATTTTTGTTTCTATTAGATACATTATATCCATATCATATAATTGGGGTAACATGTCTAATATATGTGATTTTGAATTCTATAATTCTAATGCAGTTTGCGTATTTATGGCCAATCCTCTTAGACATTTTAAATAAAAAATATATTAGAATAGTTGTAATTTTGCAGCCGTATTTCAGAGACTGAAAAGTATCGTTTCATTCCACACGTGGAACTGGTACTTGCAGTCCTTTTTAAAGGCAGACCCTTCCGTACACGTGTGCGATCAATTTGAAACAAATGGAAGTGGTTCGTTGTTTATTAATACATTGGAATAGTATGTAAATATGTATATTTATAATATATACGCGGGTGGAAACACTGTTTTAGAAACTGACGCCCTGGACGCTAGGTCGGCCAAGATCATTTTTAGAGTGGCGGACATATCTCGCCGGACTTATCCCGGCTGAAATTATTATATTTTCACAAGCTTTCCGATCCCTCACCTTTATCAGTTACACAAAAGACGACACACCTGTCCTGCCCATCGCGTTCCATCAAAATGGCCTCCCATCCGAATCGAATCTGTCTATGAAAATATGACATTCATAACTGTTGTTATTGTGGGACAACACACACGATTTCGCATTAAATATCCCAACAGTTACATTCATTTATTAAACATGTAAAAAACGCCACATGATTAAAAAAATATTTTGGATTAATTTTCACATAAATTATCCCTCACGTTCAATTTGAACCAACTTATATGCTTTTAAATACATTCTCACGGATAATACATATGCATTAATGTGTGATAATTTTTTTTTTAGTAAATATTCTTATAAACAGTTTGAGGAAAGAATATATCGAGGGTATACTGCCATATTTCATAGTTTTGAGATAATGGCGAATTAATGAAAAAAAAATGTCACTATAATTTTATGGTAAATATTTGAATAATTTACAATATGGCTATAAGTCAATGACTTCTTTTATCTTTCCAAATATAATACAATTATAAAAAAATACCTCTATTTTATCTAACAGAAACTAAAAATTTAAATTTGAATTAGTATTTTTTTTTCTCCCGAAATATTGATGATAAGACTAAGTGCGTTTTGGCAGTAGATAAAGTAATAAAAAAACAATATACAAATGCATCCCTTACTCAAAATATGACTTGGTGCATTTTAGCAGTATACCCTCGATATACAGGGTGGACTTGAAATATTTTAGGGGGTTGTAGGGTATCGTAAGAATAGTATTTGTTTTGCTAATTAATATTAAAAATAATATTAATTACGTATAACATTAACAATATACACGTAACAGTCACTACTGAATACTTTTTTTCAATTATTCTTACGATAGCCTACCACCCCCTAAAATATTCTCAGTTATTTCAAGTCTACCCTGTATAAATATGTGTTGTAATTGTGAATGTGCTTGTGCCTGGATATAGGAAATTGTTTATATAATAAGGGTGGAAGTATAACAATGTTGATAAGGGAGCGAGCAGCTGGCAACACCATTTTTATCGAGCACCCCAATGAAATGATACACACGGGGTTGTTTAATATAAGGGGATGAATGGTTATGTTTTAATGTGTGAATATGACAAGCAGACCTTGTTTGCGGACAGGCATCGCGACGCTGCTGATCGAGGGCTATCCTAGAGAGATTTCCACAACACTACACATTCAAGATACACTAAGCCACGCGGAGTGGTGGTACAACTGTGGTAGGATAATAGCGCACGCACACGCGGCGCGCTTATGTGGCGCTCATGGTGACGGCGGACGGTCAGCTAGAGTAAATGGCGTGCGTTGCGACCGCGGCTCGGTGCAGATGTGGCGGACCTGTGCACCCCGCTGACTGCTGAGGGTTACCTCACTAGTCACTAGTCACTAGTCACCATCACCACTCACTACACCCAACGGAACAAGCCATCGCGCAAGACCGAACCAACACACGCAAAGCTCCCCTTGGTCGATCGCCAACGGTCGGCCCCGATTATAATATGTATTCCTTCACTGGAAAACCGAACAATATCTATACTAAACTTTATACTGTACCCTCGACAATTCATATACATTTCAATTTAACAGAAACATCATTAAACACAGTGGAACCTCGATAGAACAAAGCTCAAGGGGAATGAAAAAAATCGCATTGCAAATATCATTGTATGAAATAATTCCTTAACTTTAAGCAATCGTGATGTTCTCTGTATCGTGAAGTCCCAGATATATATATATATATATATATATATATATATATATATATATATATATATATATATATATATATATATATATATATATATATATATATATATATATATATATATATATATAAATATATAAATATATATATATATTGGATAAATAAGTAAATATAAATAAGTTAATTTCGTGTAAACCCGTATTGTTGCACTTTCTCTCCTATTCGATAAAGGCATAAGTGTGTCTCCCTCACTCAACACATTTCTACTGACCACTGAGAGTGGCTGTGACAAGAATTTGGCAGCGGCTCTCATGCATTTATAATTATTAAAACGCAATAATATTTTAAACATGTTAAAGAAGTAGTCTTTGGTAAAAACTGAGCTTTGATGTATTTGAGTCTATGTTTGAGTCCATATGACATGTAGTAACAATGCATTTACCCATTTTACTGTGAAATATAACTGAAGATATGAAGAGAGATGTTTACAGTATAATGTTTGCCATGTAACTGTTGTTTTTAACCACTTGAACTAAACACACATTTAGTCACTCGTGCGATATCTTATGTTTATATCTATGGTTAAATGTTATTTTATTAACGCCACCGAAGGTTTTTTATAAACAACAACGTGTTAATTGATCATAACTATTACTAGTTACACAGTTCACCGACAGAGCGGCTCTGCCATTAATATTAGCCTCAGTATTTACCTTACAATCCAGGAAATCAGAGTAATAGACACCTCTTTTACAGATGCTCGAGGGTCCAAGTATTTAGTAGTTAGGACCATGAAGAATCAGCTCGAAATTGATAACAGTTGATTCTACGGTTAACACTATTGATCATTTGAGAAAACTAGTGGAAATTAGTTCTCGAGCTGCAGAAACAGACGATACGATTGCTAACATTTTAGTTTCGCATATAAATAATTATTTCTTATTTCTGACTACACAATTTGGTATAATTTTCATTCTTATTTATTTTTTTTATACATAATAACGTGTTAATTCACTGTCTGTCGGTGATCTTAACTATTACTAGTTACACAGGTCACCGACTTAATAATCAGTATTTACCTCACAATACAGGAAATCAAGACGATCCATCGGGATATTATTAATATTATTCCCGATCTCCCAGTCGTAATAACCAATCAAATCAATTTAAAATTTATTTGAACCCATGACCACAGTATGTGTAGGCACGCGTCTTACCCTATTAGCTATTAGGCTGATTTTTAGAGCAGATTTCGTTATGTAATTACATATATTTTCTTAAACTCTAAACATGAAATGGTACACATAAATTACTTAATTAACTTAAATAAATCCATAATACATACAAAGTGTTTAAATAAAAATAATGTCATCTATGATTGCCATGGATTTGCGAGTACTATTCAAAACTTCGATGTATAGAGATTTTTAAAATAGAACCTCGATACACATAAAGAAGTCGAAAATGGGAAAAAAGTACGACGAAAATTCGTCATATTGAGGTTTTTGTCGATGTTTATTGATAAAAGAACGCTTGAAAAAATACACAGTTCGATTCGTGAAAATTCAACAAAAACAGTGAATCCTTGATTTAACGAAGCCCAAGGGGGATGAAAAAAATCATTATAGTTCTTTTTACTATAGAGGTAACATTAACATAGATTGGAGTTTCAAAGGGAATTACTCAAATCCAAGTAAAAAAATGATTTGATTGGTTATTACTACTGGGAGATATTATAATTAAATATTAACCTGTGCTACTAATAATAGTTAAGATCTATTAACCAATAGTTAACACGTTGTTGTGTCTAAGAAACAAAATTTGTAAA
This sequence comes from Agraylea sexmaculata, assembly GCA_022606485.1. Lineage (NCBI taxonomy): Eukaryota > Metazoa > Arthropoda > Insecta > Trichoptera > Hydroptilidae > Agraylea > Agraylea sexmaculata. Next base: position 18,694 of record JAGTTH010002862.1, on the reverse strand, counting down.
AACCTTCCCAAAAAGCTATTATATAGCAAGGGGCGTATATAAAATAAAATTAATATATTACTAAAGACTTGTTTTATTAAAAAAAATACATAATGAAATCTTCTAGAATCTAAAATAATTGGACAGAGCGGTTATTTTTTGTAATTAAATTTAATGATAATGTTTTATCGAGCAAGCCATAGTTACTTTTTTTTAGGATCTTGTAATTTCGATAAAAAGTTTTTCTCTTGGAGTAAATATAATAATTTCCATCCTCTGAGGTTTTTCTTTAATTAACGTTAATAAATACATATAAGATACTGAAAAATATTTAATTTTCACTTACCTTGAGATGTCCACAAATGTAAATATTCCATTTTTTAACTCTATTATATTCCTTGTTTGGTACCTGATCAAACAATTTTCAATATTATTTTTAGGCAAAAGGTAAATGCTTCGAAAATTTTACCTGATAATTTATTAGTGCTTGCTTCCATGTGTAATTATATTTTTCGAATATCGTTGTCAAATAAAATAAAAATATATGTGTAGTAAAAACTGACAAAATCATTCGAGAAAACAAAATATTATCAGTTCTTATTTTTAAACGACTCGTCAAGTAATTTGTAATGTATAAGTAGCAATAAAATAATTTTAATATCAGTGAAATATAAATTCATAATTGTGTAATGAAAAAATAGAGTTTTTTTTACATTTTAATGCATTTTAAATTAATTTAAAAAAATAGATGTATGTATACAGAATGGATGATGATGGCAGCACCATACAATATTTTAGCGGCGCGATTTGTAAGTGACAGCTGACAAGAAGGAGAAGGAAGAGTACGAGAGTCTGTGATTGTAAGAGTGTAAGAGTGTAAGATGGCCGGCATCAGGCAAGTGAGCATCTCCGGCGTGCGGTCCTTCGGTGCAGAGGACGGCGACCAGCAGGCCGTGCACTTCAAGCGGCCGCTGACTTTGTTGCTGGGCGAAAATGGCTGCGGCAAGACTACTGTGCTGGAGGCTGTCAAGTTTGCTCTGTGCGGAGAACTGCCACCTGCCTGCAGCCGAGGACAAGGATTCCTGCACGACCCCAAGCTGGCCAAGCAGCACGAGCTCATGGCGCAAGTCAGGCTTGAGGTACTTCACCTCATCTAACTGACTCCACTGACCACTATAGACACGTCTTTAGTTTACAGATGCTCGAGGGTCCAAGTATTTAGTAGTTAGGACCATGAAGAATCAACTCAAACAGAAAACACTCTCATTCAAAACAGTTGATTCTACGGTTAAAACTATTGATCATTCAGGAAAACTAGTCGAAATTAGTTCTCGAGCTGCAGAAACAGACGATACGATTGCTAACATTTTAGGTTTGCATATAAATAACTATTTCTTCTTTCCAACTACACAATTTGGTATAGTTTTCTTTTTTTTACTGCAAAAGGTGTTTCGAAAGCTGTTTTGAATTATGTTATATTTTGTCACCAAGAAGATTCTGATTGGCCACTCGATGAAGGGAAAAAACTAAAAGAGAGATTCGATGCCATTTTTGATGCGACAAAATATAATAAGTGCTTCGATCAAATAAAAAAATTGAGAGATAAATATAAAAGTCAAATTGATAAATTAGGTTTGTTTTATAATTTTCACACACCGATACAAATATGCATTTCCTCAGTCATTCATAGAATTTTTTTATAGAATTTCAAATCAAATATTTGGCTGACAAAAGAAGTGACTACAAAACGAAAGAATTTCGTATAAAGTCTGAAGAAAATGAAATGTCAGAATCTAAATTGAAATTTGATAAATGTGAAGAAGAATTGTTACCTGTCGAGAAAAGACTTTCAGATATCAACACTATACTTTTGAACTTTTCAAAATTTAAAACTCAAAAAGAGTTGGCAGACGAAAGGTGAATTTAATTTATAATCCAATTATTTAATATATATTTAATAATTCATAATATTTTAGGCTAAAAACTTGTGTCCGTCAACAGAAAGAGTTAAAATCGACAATTAAAAAAATATATGAAGATTCTGAAGATAACTTAATGAAAGATATAGGTAATTTACCAGTCAATCAATGTCATTAAAATTTGGCAAAATATCTAATCTTTATACTTATTATGACAGAAACCTTTAATTTAAATGTGAAGAATAAGGAAAACGCTCTAGAAGGAGAAATGAAAAAATTTAAAAAATTACAAACTAAGGAAAACTTAATTTCTGAAGAAATATCGAATAGTGAAATGAGAAAAAATCATTGTTTAACTATCGAAGGTCAACATCAAGATCGATTGGATATGATGAATTCTTTACTTATTAAAGCCTGTGATATGTTTGGTATTTATCAATAGTATTCATTTTTCTTTTTCCGTTATTATTAAAATAAATAAAATATTATAGATATAAGCAAACCAGTGGATATGGATGATAAAAATATTGTAAACAAACTTTTCAATTTGATTATAAAAAAAATTCAAGCACACAGTGCTGATATAGAAACATTTAAAGCTGATTCACAAGTTGAGGGTGAAAAATTTCAAAATTTAGTCGACTCGTCAAGAAATGCTCTTGTAAAATATTTCAAAATTGTTTGATTTGTATATATTATATTTGAATGAAGGTTAACAATGTTTTCTTTATGTAGGCAAGACATGAACAAAAAATTATTGGGAAAAAACAGGAAATCAATGAATTCCAAAAACAAATTATTAGTTTAGATAACGAGATACAAGATGCTAAAGAGTCAAAATCCAAAATTGAAAATATAAAAGTAAAATTAGAAAAAGCAGAAAGGTACATCATATTCCTGTATTTATCGAATTGAAAAAATTAATGGTTTTAATAAATTAATAGTAATCTTCAAACAATTTCTGATGGATTCGATAAAGATGCTTGCCAAAATACTATCATTGAAAGTGAATCTAATCTGAATGAATGTGAAAAAGAATTAGAGGATTTGAACTCCAAAGTAAGAGTATTATACATAAATAAATTTCTATGCTGATAATCAATCGATAACAAACTAAATGAAATATTAATTTTAGGTTGATGAAATGCAAACTCATATATCAAAAATACAACAAATAGATATGAAAAAACAATTGTTAAAATCGAAAGAAAAAACTGCAAGCCGTTTGAAAAATGAACATTCTGATGATATACAACACTTACTGGGACCCGATATTCCCAAAAAAGACTTTAAAGCTGCATTTATAAAATTGCAAGCATCACTTAAGAATGAAATTGATCATTTATCGAAAACATTAAAAAAAGAACAGTGCAATGTATGTATAATATTTCAAATTCATTCTTTTATCGAGATATTCATCAATGTGTTCAATTTACAGGTTGCTGGTTTTGAAGCTAAAAGATCACATCAAAAGTCCCAGCTCGATAAATTGACTGAAGACCTTTCAAAATCTGAAAATAAAATGTATGAACATTGTAAATCACAAACATTAGATTCTGTTTTATCAAAAATTGATGGAAAAATTAATAATCTACAGGTAAATTATACTATACCTTAAAAAAGATTAATTTTTCAAAAAATATATTAATTTTATAGGATGAAAAAAGTGAGCTAGCCTCATCTGAGTTTATCATCAGTAAATATATAAATAAACTAGAAACAGTTGATCCGTGTTGTCCTCTTTGCACCAGAGAATTTGATGATCCCGAAGATGTAAGTTTTGGGTTTCTGTATACACAAAAATAAACAAATATTAAACTTGTTTCTCGCTAGGTTTCGAAATTAGTTTCAAAACTCAAAGAAAAAATTCACAGTGTGCCAAAAAAACTTGAAACTATTAGCGTAGAGTTGTCAAAAAAAGCTGAAGAAAGGGATAAATTGGTCGGCTTGAAAACACTAAATGAAGATATTCAGAATTTGAAAAATGTAAAAATTCCAGAACTACAATCTTCCTTGAAGAAAACAGAAGAGGTTTTTTTTTTACTTATAATGTTGTGGTTTTTATAAGTTAATAAATATTGAAATAATTAAATACTGTTTACAGCAACTTCAAGAAAGTAGAGATTCAATTGAGGAACTTGAAATGTCTATTAGTGAACCTAAGAGTAAACTATCGACTTTAGAATCTATTTTATCCGATATGGCTTTGTTGGATCAGTCGATTTCTGAAGTCACCGCTTTAAACAAAGAGGTAAATTTTTTGTATGTTTTTGTATCTACATAATTGAAATAATCCATTTACATATTCCAGATCGCCACACTAGAATCACAGATGAACTTTTCTAATCATGATGTGTCTCTGGATGACATAAAAGCAAAACAAATTAAGATTAAACAAGAAATAGCAATTTTAAAAACTACAATCAAATCAAACCAAACTGATATGAACAAGTTTAATGAAAAAATACAAAAATGTAGAAATGAACGAAACGATCTCAAAGAAGCCCTTTTGAAAGTGCAAGGAAAGGTAATAATACAATAATTACATTTATTATTATTTAAATAAGTAAAATTAATAAACCCCCAATAATAATTAGGTTCAAGAGTTATGTTCATTAGAGGCTCGATATGATTCTACTGTTTCACATAAAGAAAAGTGTAAAATTGAATTGGACGATTTGAATAAAATATCGGAGTCATTAAAATCAGAACTCCAATTTGCAGAAGCAAATAAAACTAAAGCACTTTCTGCCTCCAGGTTTGTATCCAAAAAAGCATACACTTATTATTGTTTTATACCCTTTTATAGTATCTTATTGATTAAATGCTTTCAGAAATAAATTAAGTACAATGTCAAAAAAAGAACTCGAATACAGTAAATTGCAATGCAATTTAACTGACTTCAAGAAAGATATTACTCTCCATGAATCAAAAAATATAATCAATGAAATAGAAAGCATTAAAAGTAAACTGAAAGAATTGTACGAAGAAAAAGGTGAATTGCATTCATCCATCGAATTGCTTCAAAAAAAAATTGATGAAATGAAAGATGATATTCTCAATCAAGAGGTATGATTCTTGCTTGTATAATATATTTTTATTGAGATTTTATTAAATCTTGAACATCCATAGATCAATAAGAGAAACTTGGACGATAATTTAAAATTAAAACGGGCTATAGTCGAACAAACTGATTTAATGGAAAAAATTTCAAGAATAGAAGAGAAGATGGGTGATATGAAATATGCTTCCTTAGATCAGGAAAATGCAGCACTTATTAAATCTCGCGATAGAATAAGAACGGAAAAAGCATTCACCGCTGGAAAAATAGAGAAATTAAAAGTAAGAATCGAGATAAGTGGAAGGTGTTGATAATTATTTATACAAAATAATATTTTATGTAGGAATCTATCAAACAACTCCAAAATGAACTGAAAAAGTCCGAATACAAAAATGTCAACCAAGATTACAAGAAAGCCTTTTTCAAATTAGAATTGATTAAATCGGTTGATAAAGATATTAGAGAGTATTCTCTTGCAATGGATTATTGTCTTCTCAAATACCACAAAGACAAAATGAAATCTATCAATTCTCTCATTAGGTATACATATTTTTATTACTACAAATTTATGCTTTGTTTTTAAAAAATATATTTAAATATTTTAAAACACAGAGATATGTGGCGAAGTATCTACAGAGGAAACGATATTGACTACATTGAAATTCAAACCGATGAAAGTTCTATAAAAGGAAACAGTAAAAAGAGAATTTTCAACTACAGGTATAAACATATTTTTTCTATCGTGCAAGAGTAACTATTACATTAAAATATTTTTATTTAGAGTTGTCCAGTGTAGAAATGATATTGAGATTGACATGCGAGGACGGTGCAGTGCCGGTCAGAAAGTTCTCGCCTGTCTCATCATTAGAATGGCTCTAGCGGAGACATTTAGCAATCGGTAAATAATATTTGCATAATTGCATATAATGCATATTCATAATTTATTATTTTAATTTAGATTCGGAGTACTAGCACTCGATGAACCCACTACAAATTTAGATAAAGAAAATGTAACCAGTCTATGTAACGCACTGGGTGACATGGTACTAACAAGAATGAAACAGAACAATTTTTTGTTTATTATCATCACCCACGATGAAGAGTTTTTGACCTCATTGGGAAGGGTTGATAAACTAACCCATTATTATAAAGTTACTAGAAATGATGATGGTAAATCTAGGATTGAAAAAAAACCTATGCTGTAACTCTTTGTATCATTTTGTATTAATAATATACCATTCCCTATTTGTAATTTGTGTATTGTTTTGTTACACAGTTTAAAGTATATCTATGTTTTGAAAATTCAAAAATTATTTTATAATAAATATTTTCAAAAACATTTCATTGTTTTTTATTGCAATAACAACTAATAATGCTTTTTAAATTATAGGTACTGTAAATTTTGATTTATGCACAACATTGTACAAATATTTTTGAATAAATTGTGTTAATTGATCAGCCCGGTGATATAAAGTCATTAATCTGTACCTTAAATTTCACATTTTTGAGTTGTTTTAAAATTATTCAATTGAGGACATAAATATATATAATTTCCTCATTGGCAACATTTTCGCTAATGTCACATTGACATTTTTATGTTTGTACATCAAAAAGGTTCTCATTTCAACATGGTAGGTGGAAAAGAACAACAAGATGTAAGTTTTTTTAAAGATCACAGTATTTTCCACAACTGAATCATTTATTTCTTAAAATATTTTAGGTTTCGGCTTTACATCCCAAAAGAACGTTAGCTTTTGTAAATCACTTTATCATTAAAAATGTTCAGTTGCTAAATAATTTCGCATCGATGTGTGAAACTAAATTAATGGAATTTGAATTTAAAATGCAAAAACTTGAAGCGTCTTTATCGATTTTGGAGGCAAAGGTAATTAATTATATCGCCATTATTTATGTAAAATTTTATATTATTCATGTATTCCAGCTGGCATCGATTCCTGGATTTGACGAGCCTGTTGTTTCTCAAAAGATAGAAACTGCGGTGGTAGAAGACAAAATTGAAGTAAAGGAAGAAATAAAAGAAAATGTGGTAACCAATGAAGAATGTGAAGAGCAAGAAATTCAACCCAAAGAAGATCCAAAATATGCAAAATATTTCAAAATGATTCAAGTGGGAGTGCCTTTGCAAGCAGTTAAGCTTAAAGTGATTCAAGAGGGTCTGGACCCTAATGTATTAGGGTAAAATATTTTAATTTGTGTAATTAAAATTAAAGAAAAATGTATTAGTATAATAAATAATCTATAAAGATAGGCTGTGAGTGTATCAAATTTGATCATATAAAATTATATATGCATATTTTATTAAAAATACAAATTTGAATTATTTTAGTTTATTTAATATAATTTTAAGGCCACAACTATATAATTTAGTACCGTTGTAATAAGGCTAGTAATGTTGGTGAAGCTACATCAAATTGTATTTCAAAGACAGATCTTGTTGCAAAAAAAAAATGTAGTTGTCAAATTCTTTAAATTTAGATCAAATTATGAATGCAAATAAGATTATCTTGTTCTTATGTGTAATGTCATGCATTTTTCTGTTCAGCGAAATGTATGCCTGTGGATCACTTAATTATAAAATCCCTATTTGTATATGAGACACGACTGAATGTATTATATGGATGAAAATGAAGGCTTCTTTGCGGAGAAATGACAAAAAACTACACAATTGTTGCACTATCGACTTTTTGATCACTTTTAAATTGTACATTGTACATATTACTAGAATAAAAGTATTTATTGACTTGAAAAGATTTTCACCTGAATGCCGTAAAGTTGACGGCTTAAACCAATAGGTGGTAAATTATGAATGTGGAATTAAACATCGGAATAGATTTTTAAAAACTTAGTTTAATATAAGCAAAATACACATTTAGAACTGGATCATCTGTCCCTTCCTCTTTTTGTCACCTCCAAGTTCAAAGTGCTTGCATCGTTTGATGTTTACTTGGGAACGGAACTTGCAGTCGGTACATTCCAATCTCAGTACAATCTTTTTGGTGGTCTTGGCCTGAAATCACAAAGTATGATATGTTTAGTACAGGATTATAGCAAAATGATACGATTGTAAGTAATGAAGTGTTGTTTGACAAGGCAGAGCGCCAAAGAGCCAGGCTTGTTTACAAGTGATGAGTGAGTAATAATGACCTTCTTCCTGAAGATGGGCTTAGTCTGGCCTCCGTAGCCCTGCTGCTTGCGGTCGTAACGCCTCCTTCCCTGCGAAGCTTGCCTTTCCTTGGACTTCTTGTACTGCGACACCTTGTGGTTCTTGTGGACTTTGCACTTCTTGCAGAAGGTGCGCCGCTGCTTGGGCACGTTCACCTGTAAGAGGCCATCACACTGTAGCGAGGAATACAACAGATTATAGCGGATTACACTCTCACCATTTTGCGGCTGTCACTTCGGCACACGAAAAGAACCCTGCCGTCGCAGAGTTGCCAGAACCAACCGATTCATTCATACATACCAATATTCATTTATAAATATTTTATATTTACAATACTTTTTAATTCTTTTGTAATATAAGAGTAATCTATCGAATATGAAACCTAATAAAAATATTTTTTATGCCAAAAATAATTTCCGGATGAGCATTTTTACATATTTTTTATTTTATTTGCAAAATCATAACAAATTTTAAATTCATTTACAATCGTTTAATCGTAATCAACACAATACATCCTTTTTATTTTATGAATCCATTCATTATATTTAAATTAGATGTCATCGTGTATTTTTCATCCAGATTTATTTTGAGAATTACATTATTATGATAGATCTACAAACTTCATTTTTGTTTGTTATACTACCGGGCAATTTTTTGGATAAAAAACTATGTAATCAGGTAAACGATATTTAAAAACATTATCTTTATTATTTCGATATGAGAAACACATTCCATGGTTTTCTTTTGACCTTTTTTCGACGATTGTGTAAGTTTTATTTGTCAACAATTGATTGCACATCGAATACAGTGTCGTTAATGTATTGAAAAATAAATATCGATTCCAGTGACACCTAATACTCCTACCCTGTTCATGAAATACATTTTATATTTCACATTCACTCTTTGATATATTCATAATAATAATGTCGAGCAATACTCAATGATAACATATTTATTAGTTGTAGTCGTTGTAGTGTAGAATAATAATATTATTATAAACCTTGACCGTGATTTGAGATTCAAGTTTTGCTTGAGGAGAAATAAAATCAATGATTAATCTAATAAGTTATCCACACTTGATAATATTGTACAATTTATTATTGAATATTGGTATGATACAATATACCTATTTTGAGGAATATTACTACCCCTAGAAAAAATAATCCAGAATATTGCACAAATACAAAAAATGCACAATATTATTGGTTCAAAATCCGCCATGGAAACAGTATTATTATTATATTACATAACAAGATTCACTAACAAGATTCATAACAAATTTCACTGTTTTGAAAGATGTTAGTACAATTGCGATTTACGTCTAAATAAATAACAATGTAAATTTTCCTGAATGTAATTTTTTTACTCAATAGACAAAACCATACGGTAGAGATTTTTTTCGTCGAGTTTTAACGGTTATCTTTCAATTTGAAAAAAATATGGATATCTTGTGTACAGTCTTCTTGATCGATTCCTCGTGAGTACAAGATAGATTCGAGCATATTTGAAATGCCAGATATGCATCAATTGTATTTTTTAATCACGAATGATGTGTGTGATCGTCTATTTAAAATTAAAAAGAGCGCGGGCCAGGTGCGCTACCTACTGTTGAATACTTCAAACCGTGTTAGCCTCGAACCCTCAAACGGAGCGCAACTTTAGTCTCGAACCCCTCTTTTTAAATCACAATCTTCCGTTTGCATACGAATTAATATTTTTTTGTCGATTAATACACATAAATACTTATGAATTTTTATTAAAATCATAAAATGGCAGTTGAAAAAAAATTATTAAGAAATCATTCGGAAAGAAGTCATCGACCAATGACGCGATCGCATTCGAGGGGCGCGCGGTACGCAGGTGGCGAAGAGGGGGACGAACGCCTGGAGTGGCAGTCGCGCGTCAGACACCGGCCGAGTCAGTCAGCATCACCAGTACTATACTCCACTAATACTACCACTACCACTACAATACATCATGAGCACCAAGGAAAATAATGAAGTCGCCGTCGAGAAGGCCGAGGACAAGAACGATGCCAAGTGCGACCTCAAGGGCACCAAGAGGGCGGCAGAGGTAACCAACACTAACTATCACCACGTTTCTTAACCTAACTAAGCTCGCCCGCCATTTTACACGCCGGTATCATCACACGCCGGCCGGCTTCCTGCACCGTGGCCCATGCACTATCTGCACTCTTCACTCTCCACTAGTGTGGCTTGTACTCCGCCCTCGCTCCACATCGCCATGAACGCGCCGCCTGCTCCACTGACGCGGCGTCACTTTCAGTCTCATGGCGTCGCATTCCCTGTGACCTCGTGGTCTGCTGATCCTGTTCTGGTGTGAGGCGTGCTTCACACGAGGACATCGGGATTCCGTGTTTGTTTACCGGCATGCGTTCGATGACCTTGGAGCCTCAAAACATGGCGGGAACGCCGACTTTACCGATCAATAAATTTGATCACATTCATACGACTCGACTTCCCCTTTTAAATGTTCAACAATCCCGAATATATACAAGCGATTTTAAAAATATATTATTAAAAATTCTCGAATTTTCCCGCCCTCAATTAACTTTCGGCACGCTACAATTTGACATGTTTATTTACAGGACCTGACCGCCGAGGTCAAGAAGTCGAGGAAAGAGGAGAACGGCGGAGGCGCCGAACCCGAAGGGGAAGAGGAAGATCTCGGCGAAGAAGACGATGAGGAAGAAGCGGGTGACGAGGAAGACGAAGAAGAGATCGGGGACGAGGATGACTTAGACGGAGACGGTGAGTGTCCTCGAAGATCGCGCGTCGCATACCTCGTAAAGATAGCATTTTAATTATTTTGTTGTTACAGACGAAGAAGACGAAGACGAGATCGAAGCAGAAGACGAGGAAGAAGACTCGTAATACGTTTTAGCGAATAGTAATGATAAAGTTATCACAGAGACTCGTTTTCACAGTGTTGTGACATTTGTGAATTAACATACACACGGTGATCGCGTCCCGGGCGCCGTGTCCCCCGGGCTCGCTCGCATCTCAGTTCCTTCATCATGACTACTATACCACCATAACCATCATCATCATCATCGTCGTCGGCATGGAGCGCGTCTTCGTAGCTGCGTGGTGAAGAAGCCTATCGGGTGCGAGGGAGCCACCGGAGGGACGCCGCCGCTCGGGTGTTTCGAACTTTTTATATATATTATTTAAATGACGAGTGTTTTGAATTCCCGATCGAGAGACGAGTCGAAGAAGCCCTCGGAGGAGGCAGTCCATCAGGGGCCGAGCGCGCAGTCTTCTTCGACACCCGCACGCGTTCTCCTTGTTTATCTGTCGTTCTTATTATTTCTGATGCAAATGTACAAATATGTTGTTTTGACTGTTTATTGTGAGAGCGATACAGACATTGTCACCGTCCGTATCGCTCGGCTACACTCATCCGCACCCCTATCGCCCCTGCCCCGCTGATGATCATGTATTGTATTTGTCTCGCGATTAATTATTATATTGTATATGTGATTAGTTTTCCTCTTCGCTCGCCGGCCGTCACCGTAATAACTAACTGGTCGGCGCGAAACTTCAGCCTGGGTTCGGTCGAATACAAGTTCTCTTTATAATGTATATGATGATTAAGTTGTAGAGTGTAAGTTGGAAATGCGTCCTAAAAATTGTTTTTTTTAGAAATGTCGTGTGTCACATAATTGGCGATTTGTTTAATCCGTATGGTCATCGACATTGTAATAGTGATTGCTAATATCGTCCACCTCTGTTTACACGTAAAGGCGACCCTCCTCCCCTTTCCTTCTCGTCCTCGCGAGACACGCGGACGTGCATCTCATTCCGACCCCGAATCAAATATTTTTACACGATAAAGTTAAACCGAAACAGACATCAAAATACATTCTACGATGATAACGAGATAGGTGAAATTTTTGTAGCTATATATTATCTGTACCTTTCAACAATGATACGTTTAAATATAAAATTATTTTCTTCGATTCGAGGGAGATAATCAAATGCCCGACTGCAGTTTCATTATGTTTCCCACACTTTCCCGGAATAATGCCTCCCTCCTCCACAGCGTGTCGGCGCACAGCCTGTCAACTGGTATGCGTGTGACGCTACACCGACACTGCGAGTGTATTAGTGCATGTACGAGGACGCGTACTTGTGTTGGTGACTGCGCGCGCACCCCACGCGCTGTCCCCCCTCTGCCCCCTGCCCACTCCCCTCCCCCCCTCTCTCCACACGGACTGTTCTAGAAGCGGTCACTCAGAGCCGCGGCCGCCACTGGTTCACGTTATGCGCAGCTGCCGTTACTTGCGTCTCTTTTATCAACAATTAATTATCACCATGCCGTATTCAGACTATTACGATGTTACTTTTCATTTCGAATATTCCATGTGGTAATCAATATATCGATTTATATAAAAGAACGCCATTCTACACACGTGGTGCTTCCACAGCTGGAAATGTAGAAAGCGCAATTTAAAATTTATGAAGGGGTTTACTTTTGATACATTGCACGTTTTGTACATAACATGCTTGTCAGTGTCAACGATGCAATACACTGAATACATTAATAGCTATTATTACATTTCGCTAACAGTAAATCGAGTGAACTTTCTCAAACTGCAAGCTTCAATGGGTTTTTAATTAGTGTCAAGTCACGATTTTATATGCAGTTCATTCATTTCAGTCGTGGTCAAGATTTATTAAGATGACTGTCGGTCGATATTCGAATTCTATTTTTAACGAGCTTCCGTTAGGCCGATGAGCGGCTTGAGGCGTCGAGACGCTGTGCCTCGTGCTCGAGTGCGTTGAAGTAATTAAAGCTCTGAAGGAATCTTGATCGTAGTGACTCGTCATGGATCGTGGAGTATAGAGTCAGAGTCATAGTCATAAGCGGCCATACTTCTTTGGCCGAGATAACGAACACCGGTAGCCGGAAGTGACGCGCTGCATATTCGACGACGCGCCGTAAATGGAGAACCACACTTCCGGCCATAGACGACGCTTGCCGGCTTGCATTCTTTGTCTATGCCTCTAATGAAGGTTTTGCAAAGCCACAATTTTCTAAATATTTATATTGCTTCAGCAGGGATTAGGGCAAGGCATTAACTAGCATAAAACTGACCAAATGATAAAGCAAAGCAACTCGATTATCGTCTTTACGGTGTGCATTTACAACACCACACGATTAGTAAACCGCATCATAAGCCAAATATTATTTCAATTACGGTAAAAATTAAAAATCCAATATATCAGAATTGGTGTAAAAGCTCGATATTGCTTAACATACATACATAGCACCAAAGCAGATTCAAACTTCAAACCAAAAATATTTTTGTTGAGATGACAATAGAAAAAGAAGCATCGTTGATGATATGCATTATTCTTCTAGTAACAGTAAGTAAAAAAACAATTCAGACTAATCAATCACAAAAATTTGTTTTGCAAATTGGATTGTTCTTGAATTATGAATTCGAGTTCCTTTTCAAACTGCCATCTACCAAAATATATTTTATTTAATAACAAAATAAACCAGGTTAAACAACGATTGTCTAGGAAAAGATTCGAATAACTGCAATATAGTGCAAGATTCATTTTTTTTAATCGGTAAAACCATATAAGATAATATGGAGTTCAATATTTGAATGAAAAGTCCAAAATCTGAAAAAGAAAAATCATTAACAATTTTATTTTGTAATAGAATTGTAACTTATCATATAAACAGGAAACAACTTATAAAACTTTATTTTCATTTCAACTCGATAAAAAATATTTCCTAATAGGTATAAGTAGTTTTAATCAATATCCACATTAAATTTATTGTGACTTGTGACTATAATTTTTAATATTAGATGCACAATCGATTTAAAGAATTATCTAATATATGTAATGTAGATCAGGAGTATTCTCCACATATTAAGTGTTTATGTAAACTAGATATAGATATTTTTTAAATTACAAATATTTTTACAACCGTCTTTTGTTTATATCTAAATTCTGTGTTTTATTTATATAACTACACACTAAATGTTGTACGATAATATATATAAAGAAAATTATTCTGTCTTATTTACATATTTTAAGGCACGTCGATGATCACCTAACACAAATAATAATGTGTCGTCGTAAAAAAAAAACAATAAATCACAGAAATTTAATGACGGCCATAATTGGCTTCCGGTAAGTCGGTACATCTATCAAGTTCGTTTAAAGCACTCGTTGTTAATCTCGTGAAACTGTCAGTCATGTTTTCTTGTTCTACGTTATTTCTGTTATCTTGGATCGGCTGCTGAACTGCCGGCATTTGGTATCCACTAGGTTGATAAGTACCCTCTAACAGAGACGTCAAAGAAAACTCCGAGGAGTTCAATTGAGTCAGGTTTTGTGTGTCCATATTCAACAGACTGCTCAGAGTTGTGTGTTCTGTTGTTTGTTGTGCAGGTATATTTGTAGACATGACTGGGATTGTTGCAACCACTGGCCATCCTGAAGCTCCTCCATAATCTAACGGAGGGGAAGGTGTCGGATGATGTTGTGGAGAAGGGCTTCCTTGAATATTCCTATACATCCCGTTGAATTGCACTAGTCCTTGACCTGCACCATATGGTGACGGAGTTTGATCTGAAAAATAGTCCCAACATGAGATACATACTTATTTAAAACATAATTATTCGACAAGAATAATTTTAAGAAATTGTATAACAGTTAAAAACTTGATTATTTAGATTGATTGTGGGGTTTTAAAATATTATTTTATTAAGCGTGTTCTTTTGTGAGTGTGTTTACTACTCAGAGACCAAATCGGTACTAATTCATTGAACAAACACCATTTATTTTACAATACACTCACAAAAGTACAGGATTAAGATAATTATACAATACAGTAATTTAAAAATAGGTGTAATTTTAATATGATTATTGTCGACAATTTATTAGAAATCTAAGCTTGTAGCGTTGTAGATTTCAATCAGTTTATCAATGGGTTAAACTTTCAGCTATTTTCAAATAAGTTTCATATTTTTGTATGAGGCAAGAGTATGGTTAGTCTAGTTTTACACATTACTCTATTAATTTATTGTTAAATACCTCTGGGTTCCATTTTGATTGTCTGTTGATCTGGAGAAACCCCGTATATGTTATATACAGGCGACAGTTGTGCCAACGGATCCATACCTAAAACACACACATATTAATAAATTTTTCATTTATAACAAAAATATGAAACACCATTCAAACTAAAAATGTGATGGATGATGTGATTAACAAAATGATTATAGCACATGCATTAATGTAAAGCAAATTAATGATTGATGTAACCTAATTAGTATACATTTAAAATCACACAAAACTACATTACACTATAAAGAAATATTTATATAAGAAACAACATGCTAAAAGCCATCAATAATTTTCATACCTTAATATTGTTTTTCACTGAACACTAGGGGGGAATTTTATAATTGACTATGCTTCCTTTTTAATTAAATTTAGTTTATTATAATACATACATTGTTTTCGATGACATGTAAAAATGTAGTTTTTGTCTAAATTTTAAACATAATTCTTTGAACATTCGAACAAAAAAGTAAATAAAACAGACGAGTATAAAATTTTGAGGTCAAAAACCCAACAAATATAATAGACTTTACAATGAACAATAATAAGACTAGTAATAGATTAAGTACAATTACCTATAATCGACTAGAATAGTTAGTAAGTTGTCAATAAGTTGACATTACAAAAGCTAACATAGTAAAAATATTTATATATAATATAATATATGGCAGCACCTTAAAATATTGCAAAGATTTCACAGTGTAGTTTTGTCGATACATAATTATTATGAATGTATTAACTTAACAAAATACATATAAATAAGGTTGTTTTGTTAGTGAATGATATGATTGGTGATCGATTGTATTAAACCCATAACCCATGATAAATTTAAAGATCGCCTGATGCAGAATTAATAACTTACTAGCAATATCTTGGATGGGAGGCTGTAAGTGTCTAAGGAATTGAACGTTTGGATCTGAGCCAAATTTCTGCCTCTTTCTTTTCAATTCTACTGGGTCTATAAAACAAATTTAATATGGATAGTTAGACATTTTGAATAATTTTCCACATTGAAAAAAAAAATTAAATTATGTGCGTCAGTTAGTTCTTATGGTCCTGATTGGATGTCGGTACGGAGAATTTTCCGCCATCGACTGGGGAATAATAGCAACTTAATTCGTCAAATTCGGAAACAGTAGCGTGAGGTGCAAGCGCCATGTATAAAGCGTAATGTTCAGCTTCAGTCAAATCTAAGTTGTCTTGTAATTTTTTCAATGCTGAAGCGTCTACAGCTAAAACGTTTTCAGCTATCAAGATAGTATCACTGTTGGTCGGTGGCATTGGAGCTAAATTGTTGTTATTTAAAGAATACGATGAATCTCGATTAATACTATCTCCGTGGAGGGAAATGTGGGTGATGCTATCGGTATAGCGTAATGATGTTCCCAGTGACAAATTGCCAGATGAGCCTTTTAAAGACGTGTGTGTTACATCTTGTCTGTACTTGGAGGGCCTTTGACTGGAAATGCTACTAGCACTTCTTGTCACCGGCTTACTTTGTTTTCCTTCCCGAGAAGGCGACTTCTCCTTTCGTTTACGATTGAAAATCCGTGCTAAAAATGAACGTTTCTTATTAGGAATCGCTGGAAGTTCTCCAGGTAAACAATCGGCTGATCTGGTCATTTGGCCGTTGTTTTGTAATGGTTTGTTTACGATGTTGACATCTCTAGATACAGTTATTTGGTGACCGGGTTTTAAAAATTCTTCTGCAGTGTCTGCAGATAAAGTTTGCGCTCGTGGACGCAATTGCTCTATAGAAGTCGTTTTTTTGATTCTCTTTGGCGGCAAAGGTGGAAGTTTCTCTTCAGATTCATACTTCAAAGGCACAATATCTATTATGGGACCTGTATGGGTGATGACATCTTCGTAGGATAAATCAGGCTCGGTTATTGGGAGGGGATTTTTAAAAGCCATTTGTAAACTACTATACGTATTACTATCATCAAAATCATCTAAATCCATACTGTCAGAATTTAAACACTTTTCCGTCAAGTCGTTTAGTCTTGTTCGATTTTCGGAATAAATTTCGTCTAATTCGGCTACTTGATCGAGTAATTCATTTAAATTGTTATTGGTTGATATGTCATTAGAGTTATCGGTAAATATAGTTTTGTCAATGGGTTTGTGGTTTTCATCATTGGGAGTGGTGAGGTCAACGGTGGCTATATTATGATCCCTCGTCACATTTTTGTCTACTGATGATGATGAATCGAATTGACCGTCGTTGTTATTGTTGCCGTCAGTCAGTGCAGACTCTGTCCATTCCGGAGGGTTTTCTCTGGATTGTTTTATTTTACGGTCTGATGTCAAGATTTGGTTGATGAGACTAAAGTCAGTTTTTCTACGTCTTGATAGAATACTTGTCCTACCTGAATCTAATGGAATTAGTTCAAAAGGTAAGGGCTCGCTTAGTGCCCCATCTGATGGTCTTCTTAATTGCATATACACCTGGAATATTTATTAAGTTTGGTTGAACTTATCTAATTATGATTGTGGAGTAAATTTAATTTGATTACCTTAACAGGTTGGTCTACTTCAATACTTTTGTATCTAGGCGTCCTAAACGCAATGGCGACTTGCTTGTGAACATTGGCATGTTGAAAATCTCCCCATCCCTCCCAAACAATCTGACCATCTTGCTCTTCGTAAAATCTTACACTTATATCTTCTTTGGCAACCTTTATTGTAATATTGGATATATTTATTAGTTTTCATGGTCATATTTTTATTTAATAATATGATAATTCTACCTTTTCACACAATAATATAACTTCTCTGCCACCAGCGACTGGTGCTGAACAATGACTCATTTTACAGATGACGAGATCACTCATGGCCTTTTTGTCAAATATGGGATCAGACACCACAGGTGCGAGGGGTAATGTAAATCTTCCTTTTTCTGAGCCTTCCAAGAATACTTGAAAACATAATCGTACAGCATTTAAGTCAATACTTGTGGGTTGTGAACGGTGGGAAAAACCAGCTGAAAGATTAACAAATTAATAATAATAATAAACAATATACAATATTTATTTAATAATGTATAAATACTCTTATAAGGATCCACTCTAATTTCTTCCCGTACTCTTAAAGCTTCTTCGATGTCCTTTTTCTTGACACACTGTATTCCGAGATTGCTAAATGAGACGCACATGCTGTCGGAATTGATTTCAACAGTACACACACCTTTTTTACAACCATCCTTTCCCACTAAGTTGTGTGGATGGGGTCTAAAAGTATTTATTTCAAATGTTAATAAAATCAGAATGTATTAAATAATATTGATGCAAATACGGTACCTATATGGTGGATCTTTTGTCACACAAGACACTACAACAACAGCTCGTCCCTTATACCCCACAATCTCAATTGTAGGGTATGTTTTATTTTCTGGTGTGCTGTGCACTCCTGGAATAGACCCAGCTGATCTACCTTCACA
>JAGTTH010002861.1:0-11093 GCA_022606485.1 Agraylea sexmaculata | reverse complement strand
TGAAGGCATCGGTAATGTTGGGGTGAGTGGCTGCAAAGATAATGTACCTGCATGATCCACCACACAATATGTAATCTCTGGTGGTTCGTCATTCTGCAAATAATATTAATATTAATAATTAAATTAATAAGGGTATTGCATTCTCTGCTAATAGAGTGAAAGTTGTATTTTTGGTTAACGCTGCACTAGGTATATTTTTTACACTGCTGGTCAATCAATCATATTTGAGAACCTTGTATTTTTTATCAATATATAATTAACAACACACATACATATTCATTTACTAAAACTTGCAGAAGAATGTGACTGGTATTAAATTTTTATCTATGTATATACGACCAGAGATTTTTTTACAAATTTTGATTTTAGACACAATAACGTGTTAAATTCATTGTCTGTCGGTGATCTTAACTATTACAAGTTACACAGGTCACCGACTTAATAATCAGTATTTATCGTAGAATCTAGTAAATCAGAGTAAACCTGCATCAAGTTAATCGATTTTATTAATATTGTACTCGATCTCCTAGTCGTAATACACGAACAAATATTATTTTTTTGACTTGTGGGGGATTTGAACCCATGACCAAAGTATTTGTATCCACGTATCCTCTGAAATATTACTTAAACCTTATTCAAATCAGTCAAAAATAGGCATATTATACGTTAATTGCTTCAATTGTTAATTTACTAGACAGGGAATGAAATTGTAAATTATTTTTTTTAATTTTACAACCACTTGTTATAATGGATACGCATATTTTTATAACAATAATACCTATCGATTAATAACATAACAATCGATCAAAACTATAAATTCTTCTAACCCATCTTTATGTCAGTAAAAGTATAGTTTTTACAAGGGATGATTTTTTATTCATAAGTAAGTAATTTATCTATTTACGGGTTTTTAGACAGAACAACGTGTTAATTTTCTTTCGGTGATCTTTACTAATACTATTACTTAATAATCGCTCAGTATTTAGTTTACAATGCAGGAAATTTATGTAAAAATGGATCAAGACGGTCGATCGGTATTTTATCAACATTATTTGCGATCTCCCAGTCGTAATAACCAATCAAATTAATATAAAAAAATGACTTAAGCGGGATTTGAACCCATGACCACAGTATTTATGGCCACGCGTCTTATCTCCTGAGATATTAAGCTGGTAATATAAATACTCGTATAGAATATTTGTTTCCCAATAAGGAAATGTATTAAATCGAAGGTAGTTTACAAAATATTCCTTACTCGATTTTAGTACCACATTGCTTATTTTATTCGGTGACATCGGAAACTTTCACTTTCAACCTTACATAAAATACACACGAGATAATCCGATTTTGTAATGCATACATACCAACAAAGAAGACGATCTGTATCATTTGTTATCTTGTGAAATATCACTTAATAATAATACAGACAAATCGCTTTCTTCAACTGGTATATGTAATTATATCACGAACAACCCAATCGATGTTTATTATAAAAACTGTAAATTCCTACAATGCAATACAAAAAGACAACGCCTCGTCACGACTGAGCCACGGAATTTCATTATAAAAAATATATTATCTATTTCGAAGGACATAACAACCAGTACGAATCGATCAAGACGTGGGTACTTGGTTTACATCCTGTATTTCTTATAATGACCGTTTTTACTTTTATAAACTAGAGTATTTCTGTTATCACATTGTATAGAATTAATTCCAAAAAAACAACCTTGTTAGTTAGAGAATAAAATATTTATATATTCCACACAATATGTATGTATTGTAATTTAAATAATTTCATAATGCTCCAAGTATTTAAATAGAAATTTAATAAACGAGGTGACAACCGATTTATTTTTTTATTGAAACGGACATTTTATGGAATTAACTGTTGATTTCTCTTGTCCATTTTCTCATATTTATCTCCGGTTCTTCTTCGGTCATTGAATTAATTAAATATTATATATTTTTGTTATAAATTTGACCGCATAGAAAAAAATGAAAACATTTAGTTCTAATTCGTAATTCATTGTTGATAGAGAAAGTCCGATTTTGTGTAGTGGATGATTGATTGGATATCATTTAGTATTCGGTGTTAAAATTCCGAAATATGTATGAACACACATAAAATTTTATTTTTTATTTTTATAGGGCACAGTAGCCGCCTCGTAAAATCCCCAATCTGATACTTTCCCTTCGCTTTTACGTAAGACTTAAAATATTTATCAGCTTTAATATTATGCATTCGCCATAAAACTTCGACCTTTTGACTTTTACAACTAAATCACAAATAATGACCCGCGTATGATATTACAGCATAATAATAAAAGTTTTATATCTGATCTAAACACTCGATTGCTTTGAATTACACCATGTCACAGCTATAAATAAATTAACAAAACCATCCCATGAAATGCCAATAAAATAAGTACATATGTAAGTATTAATTTTATTACAGAACAAATTTTTATCCTGCGTTTTATTAAATGTAGGCATAACTCCAATTTATGATAAATTTAAGTTTTTTTGTACAACTACGTACATTTTCTCGACTTTTTTCTATAAATATTTATACAAAAGTTGACCAAGCGCAAGTTCCTACTGGTGCCTCATATTTATTATTATTTCTGAGATATATCGTTTAGATATGTTCAAAATAAAAAAAAATGTTTTGGTAGGTAATTTTAATAATTTTTCCTAATTATTTTTAAACCGGCTTTGATTCGTCACTTAAATAAACTATACCACCAATCAGAGCCGTTTACGGTAAGTTCCACACGTCTCTAAAGATTGATTGATATTTATTCTAAAATATAAGAAATAAAGAGTATAATTGATACGTATATAGTTTATCGTATAAACCCAAGTGAACTTATTTTCATATTAAGGGAAGCTTGGCCAAAAATGGTTTATTGATAAATTGTAATCGATTTGACGATAATCTCATAAAATAAACATATTGATGCACGTAGTATCACATTGCATATTGATGTGATGCAATCGTGCATTTAATCAATACTAGAATAATTAAAATATATTTCGACACCGAATAATAACATTTATAATTCGACGAGGTGGAATATGCGTACGACTAATGAATTCACAAAATCATTAAATACAAGTGAAATTTAATTAAATCACCACCTTGCTAATAAGATTATAACAATAGGATAGTCAAACCAGTAATAACGAATTAAAATATATATATTTGTATAATAGTAGGCATGTATGTAGAAATGAAACCCAGTAAATATTGAATACTTTCTCCTCACCATAAGATATCAATATCCTGCAGCATAAAGTAGCTTTAAGTGCGTTGGAGGATTTTATTTTATCAAAAACAACAAATAACTACACAATATATAAATTCAAAATCAAATACAAATTATAAATAATTATAGTGTATTAATTCAACTTATCGGAATCGGGTCATTAAAAATATGCCCAATACAACATTCGTCAATGTATGTAATTTTATCATTTGAGTATATTTTTTCAGAATAAGGTCATCAGATCCTTTGATACATAAATAATAGTCTACAAAACGTGGCTATGTTTTAATATTATAAATTTTTAAAAAGTGGTATATCTTATTTTGAAAACATACATTCAAAGATGAATTTATTACTGTTAATTCCTAAACCTAGATCTAGAAGGCATATCGAATATTTAATCACTTTAAAATACATTTAAGTTAAATTGATCCAGAAATTTTACTGTTGAGAATTTAGTGTCTGATTCTAAAATAATTCACAAGGGATAGAAAGTTAGTTTAACTAATTTCAATTCAATGATAGTAATGGATTTACCTGAGTTATATTCTAAGAGCATCGACCCAAATACAGTTGTATAAACTACTGGTATTTTTTACTACCTGCATAAATCTCTTTTAAATTATATTAAGACTTGACGTTTCACGCTTTCTGTCAACAAAATGCCTAATAAAACTGTGGCCGGGCACGCAAATGGCTGGGTCTTAAAATAATATAGGCCTTTGAATATTCATTGTGGACCCCCAAGAGAGAAACACAGTAGATATGAATAATATAACTGTTAAAGAGGTGTAGATAATCCAATAATAAAGACACCAAGTGGGCAAGTCTTCCGGCGAAAGTTTAACAAATGTCGTAATCGTGTATGACAAGTGTCACAGGTATGCCGTAAATTATTAATTAATTACACCTGACTGTGTATATTTTAATTAAATTACAATATTGCTCATGGGGAAGTCATTTTCCAATTTGTTTAGTTTCATTTCAATTAAAATGTCGGTATTTTAAAACTCATTTTTAGATACTTAGTGTGAGTGAGTTGGACAACAAAATTGATTCATAGTGGCTTCAGAAAGATTTACAATTCTAATGGATTTAATGTTTTCATTACTTGTTTTATATCCAATAATGATATGAAAATCACAAACTTGCTCTAATTACTTTCTTATAGTTTTAGGGCTTTTTTCATACTAAACTTCAAGTGAACAATGATTATTATTTCCACTTAATAATTTAATAAATTTATTGTTAAATTATTATCCCTTTTTAGAGTAAAAATTTCCTTTCTATAACATCGGTGCTCATTTAATTTTATTTTTCAATTTTAGTATGTAAATAAAATTCTTAATTTAATAAAAAATGTCATTTCTTTAACAAAAATATAAATATTATAGTAATTGTAAAAAAATATAAGTCAAAAAATAATGCTACGTTTTGGAATTTAAATCACATTTTTGCTACCTTTTTTAGTGCCACCATTTTGCGGATTCTGATAGTAAATATTAGTAAAATATACACAACTTTTGACAATTGATGACTAATATAAACGAGATTAAAATCTCCATAATTTTATGGGACGAGACTTTATATTTAAATAAATATCGTGTTGATAAAGGAAGATTGAGGTTATCAATTATTAGGCAGCATTGCAGAAAGGAGGCTTTCACGGCTTTAGTGTGTCACTAAGAATGGGGCAAACCGCAGAATAGCAATGACATAAGCCAATTTCTACCAACAATGAGCTTACGGTGGCTCAGTGGCTTCGGTTATAGCTAAAAATAAGACGATACTGTGGCAAGTGAAAGCGTATACCTATACCTTGAAATTACAAAAAGTTCGCATCTTTTAATTTAAAACAAGGTGTCGTTTTAATCAATTTGAGTGGAAAGCGGAATAATTTATTTCATATAACATCATTCGTTTGATTACCATATTTAATACTGTATGCAAATTTTTGATGTTAAAAAAACGATGATGCACAATGAATTTGGAAGAATTGTAAATCAACTGTGTTAAATGTGTGTCAGAGATTTTGTTGGATTTAGCACAAAGAAATTGTGATATTTAATATGTATTTGAGATCGAAACGATAAAGAATGATTAGTTCAATAAATATATTAAAAATCATAATTTTGATGCCTTTTAACATATTATGAAAAAATATATGAATTGGGTTGATTTTCATACGACGAAAAATAACACCACCATATAAAGTATACACAAAAATAAACGTTTTTTATGAGAATTGAGGGGTTTTAATAGAATCAAATCACTATTTTAAAAGAAAGAATTTTTTAAAGGTTGAGTATGCAGGCTTTTGGTACTATTAGAAAGATAAATCATGATTAAATAGGTTTTTCAGGACTAACTTCACACAGAAGTTACAAACAAGTATTTCTTAATTAAAATAGATGCAAAATTATTAACCTATGATGCTAGAAAATCTTCACAACGACACTATTTTATGGTTTTTAAAATAAATGGTTTCATTTGATATTAAATAGAGTGAATTCGAAGTGAAACCCTGTATACAGGATGATTTTTTTTTAATTTTTAATTATTAAAATTGAGTAGGCCATTATCAAAGACGACTTAAAAATCCTATTTAAAAATCGAGTTGAATATTAGCCTCATTATGAAAATCGACTGTTTTGTTTGTAATATTAGTGTTAAAATCAAAAATAATTTCAGTTGTTAAGAGTCGTCTTTCATACTAGGCAACTCAATTGTTAAATAAAAAAATAATAAGAGTGCTTTTAGAATCATGTTTGGGCCCCCATCTTAGAATCAGTTGTTCCTGTGAAGTACTCAATAGTGACTGTTACGTGTGTATTGTGTCTGTTATACGTTCTTAATACTATTTATTATTATTTTTTTCGCTTATATGTATTTCCGATACCCCATAAAATATTCTCAGTTATTTCAAGTCCACGCTGTTTAAATATAACCGTATCAAAAACCGGACAATGCGTTGAATTACCATTGTTGGTTGTGATTACAGATTGTAAATGATGAAGCCATCATATTCCCATATACATACACGATGATGATGAAATAAGCATTATACCTAAATCTAATTATAAGTTAGTGCTTCACTCGAAGTAGTAGTATTAGGTACTGGACTGGATCCAGTCGCAGTCAGAGAAAGTGACCTTCCAAGATCTCCAGATGGATGTAGATAGATTTGTTGTGTCAGCTCACAGATCTATCTTAACTATTTAATATACAACTCTATCTTGAACCTGCAATACTGTCTGACCACTAACCAGTTAACTGCCTTGCCTATTGACATGTCTAGTGAAAGGTTCTCTTGTTTCCTTCGTGTTACAACTCAACAGACCACATAATTACTGTATCTATCAACAATTATATGCAGAAATTAGTCAACCATCACTATGACAAACTAATATGTAAAATACACTCCTCCAGAAACATTTCAGAAACACACAGGAACATTTATAATATATTTTTTTAATAAATAAATCCAGAGGGGCAAAGCGACCCTCTTGCTTCCACTGAAAGCGCCCTCAAGAACAAATTACGTTACCTTCGAGTAAATTTATTTTAAAGAAGTGTAATAACAGAAACGAAATCCTAATAAAATTCCAATAACGCTTTGATATTTAGACGGTAACATATAATGATCTTTAATTCATTTTATTTAATTGCAATTTATATTAATAAAAAAACGTTAAACTTCACTATTATTAGACTTTGTTTTATAATTTTAACAATAAAAATATGCCAATAAGTGAATACATTGATATAATTAACCTTGCATAATTTCTTTAAAATAAAGTGTGACAACTTTAGAATTGAATTATACAGACTATTCATAATAAATATCGTGTAATATAAATTTTACTAGAACTGTAAAATTTCCTCTTATCAAGATTCCTTCTAAAGGAAGTGAATATCATAGTTGAAGACAAGGTGTGAATATCGATTGAACAGGTATTGGAAACTCGAGCAGGAAATAATGTGACTATATGAGGCAACTAATGAATTACGATCCAACACTTTGCAAGTAGTTGTAATAAACATAACAATTTGCACCGATTACAATATGTAAACGACTTTTTTATTAGACAGGTAATAATAATTACAATACAGAACAGGTTTTTTGATATCTTACCTCCAAACGAACGAATTGTAGAATCAGCGGTAAAGAAATGCGAAATCTTGTCTAAATGGCAGTGATTTGCTCGAAATAATGTATTCGTTTATGCATTGTTGAGCAAAGCAACCGCAGATAAGTGCATTGTAGTAGTTTAAAATAACAGATGAATGTTAAATTAAGCGTGTTTTGCATGCATGTATGAATCTATGAAAATTGTATTCGTGCTGTCATCAAAATGGAAAGTGATTTAAATGCAAATATGGGGTTTTTGGCCTGAGGCTTTGCACATACGTATGTATGTACAAATATGGAATTTAATATAAACAAGTCATAAAGTAAACTCCCATTAAAATAATTATATTAAATATCAAGAGTAAAATTTAAAAATATTCATGGCATTACATCCAGGACATACGAGTACATATATGAATTATTAATCCGCCTTATAAAAAAACATAAGAATCAATATTAAATTATTTTAATCGTAAATATATACATACATTAAAATATGCACCTAACCCAACCAAAATAATTATAAAGTGAATATTATATCATTTTTACCGTATATACGAACACAATGTGGAACCTAACCTAATATTACTAAAACTACTAATAAAAAAAATACTAATTTATACTAAAATAAATAATAGAAATCACCCAGTACTCACTAAATAATATAAACTTCATATAAAAAATATTGTATTATTGTAGGTTGTGTTTAATAAACCACTTTATTCAAAAATTAATATTAAATTTTCATAAACATTTCAATTTTTATTATTACGAAGTGCATATGTTATCAAATTTAATAACTGACAATTTTTGATGAAATTTAATTGTAATTTTCACTTTTATAAATATTAGAAACTAAAAAGTAGAAGAGGGAAAATATTCTATCTTTGTCTCCGATTTCTATCATGTATCCTCATGGAAAAATCCTTTCTTTTAGGGACTTTTAGATGTGTTTTATTTTTATAACACTAATTTAATTTTATACAAAACTTATCAATGATCAAAAGCACACATTTCCTTATATTTATATATTTATATATATATATATATATATATATATATATATATATATATATATATATATATATATATATATATATATATATATAATATTTATATTAGTTGTATTGGGTGTATATTTTTCAAGGTATTTTACCAAAATTTGATACATTTTGCCTATTTTTTTTAAATTATAAATTCCAATAATCCAGGATGAGGAAGCATATGGCCGTATTCAATATAATAAATATTGTCGTAAAGTAATAAGAGTCGTGCTAGAGCTGATGGCGCGTATACGAATAGAGCTTGGTAGTAGTGTTCTATTCGTATACTCACTGTAAGCACACTCTCTCATTACACTATTAAATTAAATACGGCCAATAGTTACCTTATAATTTTAATACAACAAAACAAATGGTAATTTTAACTGTTTTTTTTAACAATGAATGAAATAAAATATGATTTAAAATTAAATACGGCCAATAGCTACCTTATAATTTTAATACAACAAAACAAATAGTAATTTTAACTGTTTTTTTTTAACAATGAATGAAATAAAATATGATATATATATATATATATATATATATATATATATATATATATATATATATATATATATATATATATATATATTATATATATAACATGTTACGATTTTTCAATCACGCATAACTAATTCTGCTATAAATTCAACAAATTATATAAATTCGATTGTAAAATGCAAATAACATCCGCATATGAAACTAAAGCATGACTTTCTACAAAGTGCGTTCGTTATCTAAGACTGGGAAGTATTCTAATTACGAATCTAAAGATCGCGTTAGTTTAAACTAAATGTTTCAATTATCACGTGTAAAAGCTGATCTGGGGTCAAATCATTCATTGGTTTGCGCTTCCGAGCACAAATGGATTTTTAATAAGAGAGTGTGGAAGTTAAAGTATAAATTAGAGAGAGGAAATGGCAATTTCCAATTTATAGGCGGCCGTAAAAATCTCAATCTGTTTTGTACAGAGGCGCTCTCTTTGATTCTTCCAAATGCGAATGAGGTGTGGTGACTATTTTGAATATTATTCAACGACTCTGAGACTATCAGATTAAATTTAAAAAATACATGTTTTTTGTTAAAAAAATATCTTTTAAATTAATTTTGTTAATGCCTTTGATTAGTCCTTAATGTATTTATAATTAAATAATGTCTAGTGAAAAATGGCACATCGACAGCTTAATCGTGATAACTCTAGTAAATGAAATTGTGGAAGAAGTACTTAAGTATTTTATCCCATTCCCATAAATATAATATCAACATGGATCTTTTCTCTTTTTTTTTAATGTTTAAATTGGCAAAATCCTCGTTTCCTACAGTGTGTTTTGATGTAGTATAAAACTGTTACCGCAAATAATTAAGTCAATTAAAAAAAACTGAGTTATAATATTGTAGACTAGGCCGTCGACATTTTAGTGAGATTTTATTTGTGTCGTAGAGCAAATGTCAAGACACTATCAGAAGCCAAATAAAGACACTATCAGAAGCCAAATAACTGTTCATTGCATTTTATGATATTATATAGTTTTTCCAATCACATAAGTAACAAGAGTATTTTAAACTTATTTTTTAATTGAGAATAATGTTTATAATAACTTTTTATTTAGACAATGAACTTTATGATAATCGTTTGAAATATTTGTATATTTCGTATCAGCAATTACGACATCTGCTTAAAATAATTTAGTCTTCAAAAATGAGTATAATTGTTATAAGTAGAAATCTTAATTTTTTTAATAAATGAATTAACAATGAAATTGGTAAGTTCTACTCCTTTAGTCCATGTCAATTTAATAATAATTTAAGTAAAATATTCAATTACTAAATAGCCTTAAGGTATTATAAATTTGAAAAGGAGAACGGAAACAACGTAGCCTTTTTTAAGAATCTGGTTTCATTTAAGGTTCTTTCAATTCATATAAATTGACAAATTGTTGATATTTAATTGATTTGTAAATTAAAATGAGTACTTAAATGTCAAATGAGCAATAATCTAATAACGATTGCTCAATTTAAATATATGCACTATACAAACTATTTAACAGAAGCCCACATATTTTAATTATTATATTAAAAATTGATGTCAATATGAACTTTACTGTAAAAAATAATATTGCTTTTTTTATGATCTATATTATAACATCCTGTTTTCAATCTAAATTATCGTATAGCTATTTTGTTGAACATCATTCAATGCTACTTTTTCCATTTCCGCTTGAATGAAAAATCAATTTAGATGAAAATAACTGAAGATTTTTTAAATGTTATTTATAAAAACATAAGATATCGCATGAGTGGCTAAATGCGTGGTTAGTTCAAGTGGATCAAGTGGTCAAAAACATGAGTTACCTGTCAAACATTATACTGTAAACATGTCTCTTCATATCTTCAGTTATATTTCACATTAAAATGGGTAAATGCATTGTTACTACATGTCATATGGACTATGGATTTTACCACTGAGTACTTTAAAATGTTTAAAATATTATTTAGTTTTAATCACAGCAGCAGTGTTACCAGATTGAATATGTGGCTCAGTTCCATAAAGACTTAAAGAGCACACAGATTTTTTTGCAATTACGATATTATACGCTGGAGCAGTCGACATATATTATGTATGTCGTATTTTTTTTTCTTTATATA
>JAGTTH010002860.1:0-41654 GCA_022606485.1 Agraylea sexmaculata | reverse complement strand
GCAGAAATTTTTATTGAAATAATTAGAAAAATATATTTAACATATTAACAATGCATTTTTAAACTCGCTTTAACGTGATAATTATTCGATAAGAGCGGATGAACAAACGACTCTTATCAACCACTATAAAAAAACCACATATTTTTTAGAAAAGTCTATTGCTCAAGTTATTAAGCAGCATTTATTTAACTGTTATTCAAACGAGACATAAGTCACATTTTTCGTTTTCTGTGAAATCTCTCGCATCTGTTGTCAGCATTCTGAGAAAAATTAATACCCATGAGATATTGTCTGGTTTATATAAAGATATATTAAAAGAATACATTCTCATTACTTATAGTATTTTTTAAATATGCTTTATTAGCAATGACAATTTTATGGAAACTTAAACTTGAAAATTTTTCTAATAAAACACTTTCCATTCCAGCCATTCATAATAATTTGTCTTTTTATATCGATTTAAATAAATCAAGAATAATTTTTAACCAACTTAAACCGACCTAATTCTATTAATTTAATTATAACTTCTATGCCCTATCTACATTATACATGCATGGATAAATCACCAGTTAAATTCCGCGAATATGCCTTTTATTTACTTACGCCCACATCACTTGAATAATCATCAGACTTGAATAATAACTTAATTACTCATTTTTATAGAGCAGTGACTAAGAGTAAATTTTCCTTAAGTAATTGCCTCAAAAATACACAATTGATAAATAATCACCTTTATTTTTGATAACCGAATATTTTATTTTTATTTAAGTGAGTAAGTATAGATATATTTATTGTTAGAATGAAATAAACAAACGGCATTATCAGCGTCAACAAGTCGCGCACCGGTTCACATTGATAACAGTTTGTCCAAATTAATTTCACCACTATCTGTACATGAAACATTGACCAAATTAGTTTCAGGATTTTTGTAATCGAATATTGTATTAAATGTGAACATAAACTTGAGTAGTTGCGTGATTTAATCGATGCGTTGAATGCTTTCAAATGTATCAAGAAAGCGGAATAAAACGCCAACGATGCTCTCAATAATGCACATGTTTACAAATTCATATTTTTTTCCATTCTCCTCTTTCAGCTATTTTAAATATACAGTTCAATAATAAACGAATGTAAGCGGATCAAGAGAACGTGATAAAATGCACTTGTTGCATTAGAAGCGCTCGGATGACACAAATAATATATTAAAATATATTTAATTTATCAATTAAAATAATTGATAATATTTTATCACATTTCGGATAACTAAATAAAGATTCTTATATCACCTCCTAATATTCCTACATAATTGAAAATAATCATTATCCAAATAGATATATTATAGGAAAGGTACGATATTGCAAAAATACTTTCACGCTGGATTGTTAATTAGTTAGAAACTATTATGTTTATAAAATATTTGTGATACTATTTCTACTCTTTCAATATTTTTAATGCATTAAAAGTCGATCCTTTTCTTTGTTTCTTTTTTTTAATAAATGTTTTAGACATGTCTTGAGATTATATTATTCACCAAAAGATGTAATCGATCACACTTCAAAATTATATTGTATTTCAGCCTTTTGTTAGTTAGTTCGTGATGTTTACGTGAAGTTTGACATTTGCTCTACACAAACATAAGTTTATTTTATTCGAAGAGAATAACTATAAAGTATTGTATTGAATTATATAAATAATATTATATATTATAAAAAAAACTCTTATAAATGAAATAAATGATGGTGATTAAATGTGTAGAACGCTTGCAGCAAGTATAT
Organism: Agraylea sexmaculata; assembly: GCA_022606485.1. Classification (NCBI taxonomy): domain Eukaryota; kingdom Metazoa; phylum Arthropoda; class Insecta; order Trichoptera; family Hydroptilidae; genus Agraylea; species Agraylea sexmaculata. Next base: position 39,879 of record JAGTTH010002860.1, on the reverse strand, counting down.
TTGTTTTTCCGCATTTTTTTTTAATAATAAATATTTACCAAGTGTATTGTGATAATCCTTAAGGAGTTGAGGTGATTCGCTCGTAGACGTATTTGGTGAAGTTGAGTGTGAAATAGAAGAATGCGGTGAGCAGGAATAACTTGAGGGCGTACGAGTTACTTCCTCCACTTGGCATTATACGTAAACAATAGCACAGAGGAGAGTTTATGTACTTGTTAATAATAAATTGTACATTCGAGTGCGAGAGCTGTGTTCAACAAATACTTTGTTCTGTGCGTGCGCGACAATTGACAGCCAAACAGAAACTGAGCACGAGCAGGCAACTCGTCCGTGACATTGCTTCGTAATTATTACACTACATACTACTGCTTTGACTTATTCAAAGGTAAACATATCAAATAAAGAGTATGCAGGCAAGTATTTGTATGGCTCAACGTGGTACCGTGAAATTTAAATTACTTGAAAAGTGAAAGGAAAGAAAGGTAAAGGTCGAGTTACATGAAGATTAATAATGATAAGGACAGAGTTTGTTAACTTAACCGCACCTGACCATAAAAACCTAGAATAAGAGTCATTTTGTATGCATGTTTTTTATTTAAAAGTATAAAATATACTATTGTTAATGGTACTTTGTTGCAAAAATATGTTTCCTTAACAGATAAGGCTCAAAACAATATAATGGGTTATATTAATAGAGAAATTGCTACGTTTTATTAATTTTACCGGTTATTTGTATTTTTTATCAATTAAAATGTGATATTCCCAATAGTTTGATTTGTTTTATTATTATAATGATTAAAAATCAACTAGTACAAGAATATTTTATTTGTTGGATAATTGATTGGATTAAACAATAACATTCCAGTTATTTATTCGCACCTTTCAAACAATGTTATCTTTATATTCATAATTACTATTATGTTATTTTTTATTATTATATTGACCACTATTATGTTGTTATTCCACTATTTACAAGTATGTTGTTCTCTTTTCATTTTTTAACATTATTATATTGCTTTTTTAAAGGTAATGTCGTAAGTATGATAGATAAATAAATAGTGATTAAAATTTATAAAAAAAAATGTCGCATATTTAAATAATCCATCTTTTATCACATTTATCTTCAATGACAGAATGCATGTATACATTAAGTACCTAAGGTATACGTCATGAATTCGAAGAATCCGACAATACAAAAGTTTATTATGATACTAAAATGAGTCATATTTTTTCTTTAACAAATCAAGGCTTCTTTGTGTTGCATTTCTTTTTTATGAAAATAATCTACACATTTTATTTACGGTGTGTGATCATAACCTTCTTACATGATAATCATGCTTCCTGTGTGCAATATGACGAAAACTCACAAGTCTCCAAATAACACGTTTGTGAGATTTTAACAACATTAGTTATCAAGAGGCTTGTATTCTTAATACGTCATTTGTTAAATATTTATCTGAGATGCTATAAAATATGAGTCACACATACACAGCATGACTAATAACGCTGTTGTGAGTAAAGGCCGTTTTATCAATGGACCACTTTACCTGTATTCAATGGAAATACACACTAACTGATCAAACATTCCAATAACATTACTACTGTAATAATTAATACCAACCAATTTGATGAAAGTCGTGATGATTAAGCTATTTACTTTCCAATATAAAAAAATGATAGGTACACGCTATTTGTGAAAATGTACTTAACTAGAGCGTATAATAATTGCAACCGGCCAACCATTTTATTTCAAGGTCGAACTCATTTATAAATATATTTAAATTATTTTCATTTATTATACCAATTACTTAAAAAAACACTTTATTATAGATGATACATTATCATAAAAAACAGTAATTCGTCATCATATTACCTATTATCTATATGTAACTATTATATTTTTGTGATTGTTGGTTTGGTATTTTTCTGATAATAAAATAAGAACAATATAATTAAAAAATATTTAAATTATATTTATGGCAGTTGATGTGTGATTTTAATGAATGAATTATTTATTATGAATGAATTATTTATTAAATAAAATCGCAAATTGACAATAATGACATTAAACATGTTAATAGTACATTCATATTTTTATTTATTTATATATAGCCCCAAAAGGTCGATTATCTGACAGAGTGGCTTTGCTATACATGATTATTTCTTCAGTATTTACATAACAATCCAGAAAATCAGAGTAAAACTAGATCAAGACGATCGATCGAGATATTAGTAATAGTATTATCGAACTCCTAGTCGTAATCCCCGATAAAATATTTTTTTTAATTGAGCAGGATTCAAACCCATGGCTACAAGCTATTACGCTTAATAAAACTATAATAGTATTTTCATAACTTCGGTTGTTAAGTTAAGTAAACATTTTTAGTGGATACTTTTGGAACCTTTAATATTTTTCCACAAAGCGTCAATTGATGAACTTTTTGACTAATAAGACCCGTTGACGGGTTATCAGCTGGCGTTATAATATAAACAAATACGAATCGTGAAAAGTGGGCCTCACCCACGTGAAAGGACAGTGTCTAAACTTGAATAGTTAGAATTTGAATAGTAGAAATTTACCATGATTTTTCAATACAATCACCGTTAACTTAGCGCCAGAAAATGTGGCATGTGGAGTTTTAAATTGTTTAAAATACATAATATAATATAATACATATTAATTATCACAATAGAAACGCACGTGTTTTAATGATTCACATGCGAGAATGAATGTGGATCACAATAACAAAGAATAAAATATGATATAAAATGTTCATACCCAGATAATGTGTTATTTTTGCATGAGCATTATTACTAGTTTATGACGTTTTAACTGCATTTCGATCGATCAGTTTGTGGCCGTCTTCCAATCAAGAGACTTCTTCTTCACAATATCTTGACCACTCGGTAGACCTGCTTCAATATGGAGCGATCAACAAATGGACACTGAGGCGATCGCGAACAGACTGTTGCTAATTAATGGTGAGCCATGCTTTAATTAATTTTAACTCCTCCCTCGACTCGTTAATCAACCACCACTCTATATAAATATCACACGCATTTATGATTAAACGTTTAATCGATAAACAAGGGCGGAAAAGAAAATGTGGCAGTAAATACAAAAAAAACTACTATTTATGTATGAGGATGTTTTCAAAGAGAAATTTAATCTGACTATTATAATATACAGAGTGGATTTAAATTAAGTTAGAATATTTTAGGGGTTGGTAGGGTATAGTAAGAATAAGTGAGAATATATTAAATATATCATTGAAAAAACAGTATTTTTATTATACAATTTCTTTATTAAATATAATTTGCGTACAATGTTTAGATACATTATGATTAGATGTTACAATATTAAGTTTATATACTTAGTCTTTTACTTATTTTAATACGGAGTATAATCAATTGATATTTAAAAAATTAATAAGTCATTACATAATTTATGGGAAAAAATACAAAAGCCCACTTGTAGAACTACTAATATATATATATAAATATTATACATAATAAATAATAATAATAATAAAAAATAAACTTAGAATTACAAAAACATATACTTAATACTATATGAATAAAACAAAAATATTGTGAAACACGAATATAGTAAAATCATTAATGACAGACAAAATCAAATATGTTTGAGAAAAAAGATATGTTAAAGAATTTTTAAGGAATGTCTCTCAACATTTCAGTGGTAATTCAAAGTTTCGCTTATTTGAAACATGAAAAAAAAACAGTATTTGGGATCGAGTTTGGGCCTTCATTTTGGTATGATCTTTGTCTGTGAAGTACCCAGTAGTGACTGTCACGTGTGTACGTCTGTTAAATACGTAATTAATATTTTTTTAATATTAAATATTATCTTTCGCTTATATTTATGACAGCACCCCCTAAAATATTCTCAGTTAATTTAAGACGAATAATTATTAGTGTATAAATTATTTAGCTATTTTAATACGGTGTATTTATGAATTAATTTACCGGTGGCCACTGAAAAATAATTGTATCAATATTTTTAATAGTTTTAAATATTGGAAATAAGGAATAACATAACACGACTACATACAAATAAGACTAATAATAAATAAAATAACGTATATTTTTTAATCCAATTACGGGCTAATTTTGATATTTTTCACTTCATTTCAAAATATTTTATGTTTTCATAAATATATTTAGTTTCCAAAAGTAGAGTGGGTTATTATGTAATATTTTTTGAAGCATTTTTTTAATTATTTAAGTATTTGTAAAGTTAATTGTTTTATTTGATTATTGTTATTAGTTAAACGTATCATCTATAAGCTTACAACAATTAATATTCAGGCTGATTTTGTAAAATAAAACTTTTTATATTGTAACCTTCCTTTGAAAAGTCAGAATTAGGCTAGATTTAAAGATAAAGAATATAATATAAAAGAAACCACTAGTCGTGTTATCTGATAAGAAAGATATCGATGCATTGGAATCGGCGACTTAGACATTATTTAACATCGGGAGGTAGTTGTGATTAGTATCTGTCGTAATATGTACTGAGTACAGACTACGGACTTTACAATTGACATAAGAACCTTTAATCTCGTTATAATTTCACAACAATTATTGTACAACCAGTATTTAGTAACAGAAGGCTAATGTACGCAACTACCCTTACATCACTTCTGAAAATCAAATGATCTCGATGTGACTTTGTAGCTGCTTGGTAAGTTTGGTTAAATTTAAATTATATTATATTATATTTGATTATTCGTTACATTTTATGGCTTTGACATCTAACATTAAAGTTTCCCTCAGCCGCAAACCACACGGAACTGAAGTTACTAACGACTTAAGTCTTGGAATAACATTTAACCACTCATTCAATCAAATATTCACTATACTACACATTCTTAATCAAATAGTGATAAATACATTATAATTTAATTGATAGTTTTTTTATACAATTTTACTTATTATTTTTTGACTATCGATGGACAAAGCCGAGTTTAAATCTAATCTGATCAGTTAAAATCCACACAGACTTCCTTTGGCTTAAATTCTTATTATATTCTGGCCATATTAATTTTCCAAGTATATATTTTAGGTACACACATTAATCACCTACTCAAATTAGTGACTATTAATTTATATATTACAATTTGAGATTCACATTGTTTGATAATATAATGCATCTTAGGAATTAAACTTAGGAGTTCAGAATATTAAAATCTTTTTACCTACATATAACTAACATGAGAATTTTATTTTTATTTGACATGAGAGGTAATATTGATAAAAAATAAAAAACCATAAGCTTTTAATTTAAATATTAACTAATCCAATCTATATCAGGTGGATATGGTTATATCAGGTGGTGGGTAGGTATTAAACAAAATTAACAACAAATTTTTAAAAAAGAGAAAAAAAGAAGAAAAACATAAAAAGAGGAACAACGTAAAAAAGATTTTAATGAGATAAAGATAAAAATGTGTGCATGCTATCCATAAACATAGGGAGGGACAGATTGAACAGGTCATTATCTGTCTGTGTTGTACAACCAATCATAAGCAGGTCATCCAACTGGATATTTAAATATCAATATGGCGGAACAAGCAGATGAGTTTGTACACACGCAACACTAATTGTCTCACACAGACTTGTCTATTTTGTACTACATCCAGTTGTATAGTCTGCTAGTATATCGGTGGTATCGATACAATCCTATATCAGCTTAGATGTTAGCAGTGTCCCCATTCATAGGCAGGTCACCTTCTATAAATCAGCCCCAATAAATGAATGGTGTTATTATTATGAATGTAATAGAGAGTGAGTGAGTGTTGGAGTATGTCAGTGGGTTGTTGAATTCCGGTCGCAATTCTCTGCTAATCATTTTTGATGAGGATGTTACCAAGTTGGCTCCCCCAATAACGCGTATCCATTTATTTCGTACCCACACTCATTTAGTCATAACACCATAAATACCTTTTCAATAAACCCCTAAGAGCGCTTTGAACGCTGAATGAAGTGAAAGATTTCTTCTCTCAAAAGATTTTCTATAAATACATGAAAATTCTTTTCACAAACACCAGCGTATTCACATTGAACCGAACGCGTATTTATAGAATTCATATTCAAGAATAAACACTTTATATATTCATTGACAACTATCAGAAAAATATGTTTCCATATAAAAAATATAATATATATGTGTTTTAAAATTTAATCTTATAAGATAAGAGAAATGCACTGTAGTAAAATCAGTCCGTACTTTGAAACTCTGACACGTTTTTATTCGTAATTAAGAAACTTTTTTTCCACGAAAATTACACACCCCTCCCTACTGAAAACTGAAAGTTTCTTTTTTTATATCTGTCTCTTGTTATTTAAAAGTTATAAAAAAAAAGAATTTAAAAAAGCTATAAACTTTTTATATATAATGAAAATTCAGGTACATTTACACAATTAATTTTAATTGTTGTGATTTAACATTATATTTTTATATATTTGTTAGTCGTCGTGTATAATTATTGTAAGGAAATGTATGTATATTTTATATGTTTTATTTAAAAAATCTTTGGTTTATATACTTAACAAACAATGGTTAACAAACCGCACAGTTCAAGGTAAAATATTAAGGAAATTATTCTTTCATTAAAAGGAAGTGGTTATTATTTATACATTGAATAAATATATTTGATTTTCAGAGCGGTTTATAAATAAATTAATTTTGTGTTTATTATACATAGTAGCCTATTGTTTGGAAATTCCAACGTGCGTTCAGAAAGTTTTCATGAATAGGTAGTTGTTTTATGATTTATTTATAGAGGGAAACGATGGTAAACATAGTAGAATATCTCAATAAATATAAAAAGTTTTGTATTGGACCGTATCTGATATCGGAGTTTATAGGCTGTATGGGCGTCCCGACGCCAAATTATAGAAACCTTGCTATATGTACGTATGTGACAATATATTCTATAAACCACTTCACAAATAATGCAACTTCACATTAAACTAATGCATCATCGTAAAGTACCAAATAGTTAGCAATTTATCGATATTAATATGAGTATAATAAAAATAAAGACGGTGATACTTATGTGTGCATTATTGAGCTATTCATACCTAATTACAGTTTATATATTTTACTATGAAGTAAAGAATACATATATTATCCTAAAACTTTAATAATTCTAATACTCCATTAACGTTTAAATATTTATACGGTACTCAATCTTGTAATAAAATAACCTGTTTCTTTAAAATAATGTTCATCACTCAAAAATGTATGATTTAATAGAAATGCATTTAAGAGTATAATCAAATCTATGTATAAATCATAACATAAGGCGATTAAAATTTTTTAACATATTTTTATATAAAACCTAATTTTCATATTATGGCATGCGATAATTTATAATTACAATATATTATTATATTAAAATATTATATTAAGGGCGCAAAAAATACACCATGCGATATAAAGCACAATAGAAAAGGCGTATTGTTTTTATATGTACATTGAAACAGGCAGTATAACATGCGCATATTATACATATACTTAATAGAAATGAAGGCTCTAGCCACTTGTCCATAAAATCTGGCATTTTCGATAATACGGCAGATGTTACGCCCATTCTTGTGAATATATCAAGCAATTTTACTGACCAGATTAAGTGAAAAATGGTGTAATGTTATTATAAATTCGACAAGTGACAGATAAAAAGTACGAGCGGTAAAAACAACTATGGTCATAAATACAAATTTGTCTCATTTAGTGATGCATCAACATAGTTGGGTATGATTATTATATATTTTGTTGGGCTTCCTTGATTAAAATGATTTTAATAATTTACATATATTCGCATCAGACCGATTGACATATCTGTTGTAATATTTTACAGTATATAAGCCGATGTCTGTATATGGTAGAGGTTAATAAATAATATATCGAAGCTAGATGTATGAGAGTGGCTGATAAATTATGTATTAAATCTAGGCTAGATGATCTGGTCACAGTTTCTTTACGAGCTTCCTATGCAAATATCCTTCACCACCACGAATATCCTCCACACAAGGGTGTCTTCTATCTTCAATGCTTCACTATTGCAAGCTGACCGATTTAATTTTATTAAATATTTTTAAGCAATTTATTTATTTCAACTTCGATATTTTTTGTTAATAGTTTGAGAACGATTTAAAAAAATATTTTATGCACAAAACATTTATCTTTTACGTCATATCCAATAATATCCCATAAAATTTATAATATTCAGACAAAATTCTCTATGGCATAAATCAATGAAATTATTAAATAGAAAATTTATAATTTATTTAAGATCTAGAGGCATATTTTAGTATAAGTTAAATTATACTCTTAATATCAACATTAAAATTAAGTAACTTTATAAACCACTAAATTGTCTTTATGTAAACATAGAATTTAATTATGAAAAAATTAAACCATACTATTTAGATATTGATTCAACCTCAAATCAAGCATTATTTAATTATTATGATATACAGGTGGAGCTTGAATTAACAGGGAATATTTTAAGGGGTGGTAGGATATCGCAAACATAAGCGATAAGAAATGTTAAATATTTTTATAATTAATTAAAAATTTAAAATATTTTTTGCGATACTCTACCACCCCCTGTAATATTGTCAGTTAATTCCACCCTGTATATAAAAAATTGTAATTGGTTGAAAATACATGCGCTCTTTACTCGAATGTCTATATACAATTCTAATGGTGAAGTGGTCTTACAATATATTCCTCTGCCAAAGGGAATTGGCTTTAAAGCACAATTCTAAAAATATGTTTTCCGATGCCCTACATTTCTTGATATTATGACAGTGTGTAATAATTACAGGAAATAGTGTTCGAATCCTGGCATCGTTACAACTTGATATGGCCATAAAGCTGGGGATATATTGTGTGTTATTAACAATACACATTGTAAACGGGTCGATTATTCGATTTAGCGGATTTTATGAAGTCGTAAAGTCGTCGTCTTGATGAAATGAGAAATAAAGTCTTAGTGGAAGTCTATTGAAAATGTTGCACAAAAGCAATTCAATCTAAACTGGGTCGGGCAAAGCGGGCTAAACTGACATTGTAACTTCGAGCACCTATCGTACCGTTTAATCAAAACACATAACACTTTTACTCGATATATTCATTCCCTGCTGTCTTACGACTGGTACAATATATTATTACCTCTAATTATTTCAATGGACGATTGTTTTATTGCCATGTGCTACAAATTTGTTAATAAGTACCTACCAAAATAAATAACGAAGGTCTTCTCTTTATAATTCTAATGCAACAATATCTATGGACTCTCCCAAGAATATTGTCATATTAATGCCTCTCAGAATAAGCCCAGTCCATTGCGACACTCAATTTGACTCTCCTTGTCCATTCATTTCTATTCCTACATTAACCTACCTTGCCTCTTCTACAGTCATCGGTCTTTGTATGCAACTTCATCTATTCTCGATGCTCCTTGCTGCTTTGTTCTGCAAATTGATTGTGTATTTTGACGAACAAGCTAATATTTAACAATTGAATTTATTACTTAAAAGAACAGAAGAAGACCCATTTTTTTATTTTGATTGAAAAACCGAAAGATAATTTTCATATTTCCATTAATTTCATATAAAATATGAACAGATAAACTACTTACCATTTAACAAATACATCAATAAATTACTTTTCAACACTTTTCAAAATAAATTACTAAAATCAAATGCTATGCTAATGCTATACTATTATTTTAGTTTAGAATAAGCATTTTTTATGGGTTATTATGCTACATTAGGCTACTCTGAAAAAATTATTTTCAAAATATTACAAATACACATCCAAGTCGGTGAAAAATTGTGCCTTTCAACAAAAAATATAATAAGTTTATTTTTCAGTTCATTATATGTTGTATTATTTTAATATGTGTGTATATTTGAGTTTCAGATTGACCCAATTTTTTAAGTAAACACGTGAAAACAGTAACAGTAGTATTATTATTGAAGTGTTAATTAGAGTTTCATGCAATTTATTACAATATTTCGTGTTTAAAGAATATCACCCGGCAACAAGATAAATATCTAAGGTTACATTTTTAACACTTTATAGTAGTTATCAGCAGATAAGCTGTGTAGACTTTGGGGTTTAGGGTTAAAGTGACCCCTTTCAAAGCTTAAGAGAATAACTAATAGCCTCGTAGACCTCACGGCTCAGATATTTAAATAAGATTTTTATGCAAATTGGCTGAATAATCTCCAAAACTCATATATCTAACTTTATACCACTACACACTGGTCGGACTTTAATGAAACCTAATAACTTAATCCAAAATTAAACACAGCTAAATCGAACCTAATCGTGCTCTTACAATTACTATGATATAATATATACATTTTATGATAATATTCAACAAAATCATTTTTTTAAAGAAATTACAGTGGTATTGTTTTAGTTAATTCACTTTAATGGAATTCGGGCTGAAGTTTGTTATTATATAAGAGGCTTTTTGTAACATTTCTCTGCAATGAAAACCATGACATACATAAATAATGTAATAGTAATACGAATAACATATTACAAATTATAATATATAAAAATATCTAATAGCATGTCTGTGGACTATTGTATTCATGATAAATTGTCTCCTTATAATGTGTAAATATTTATATCAACTTAAGATATTGTTAAATACTGATTTCTTAATATTACATTCTCATATTTATGGTATGAGGTCCTCAAACTCAAGTGCCGATTTCTTCAAAAATAATACCGTATTTAAGAAAAAAAACAGCTAGCAGTAAAATAAGCTTATTTTTAAATGTAACTGAGTCAATCAAGTGAAACATTAAGTTAGTATTAAAATACGGCTATCTACTTTCACTAAAACGAGTAAATTCTATATATCATGGGGGTAAAAAAATGAACCAATGAGTTAAAACAAGTATATTATATTTAAAAAATAAATCTTGAATTTTACAAAAAAAAAAATTGTTTAATTTTCAGATAAAACTATTACATCGAATTGGCTAATATTAAAAATAGAAGTCATATTCTGACGATTTTGAGTTAGATATGTCTTTGTATATGTTTTTTATTACTTTATCTACTGCCAAAACGCACTTACTCGTATCATCAATATTTAGGGAGAAAAAAAATTACATCAAATTTTCATTTTTAGTTTCTGTTAGTTAGTTAAATAGTTCAGGTAGTTAAAATAGATGTATTTTTTATACTAGTGTTACACATTATAAATTATTCAAATATTCACCATAAATTTATAGTTCTGTTAATTTTTTTTTTTACTAATTCGCCATTATCTCAAAACTATGAAATATGACTTTGTGCATTTTGGCAGTATACCTTCGAAATAATCCTGAAAAAATGAAATCATTATACCGGTCAAGTCGGAATTGAAGTATGTTAAATAAGAAATAATTTTGAGGAGTGAATTATTGTCAGGTGTACCATATCCCTCGTTAGCTTAGTGGTAAGAGCACTTGACCGGAATCTGGGTTCAATTCCTGCATCAAGTAAAATGAGCTTTTTGAGTGTATTAAAATCGAGCTTAATAACGACATAAAAATTGTTCAAAACGAATAGATGAATAATATGTTTGTAGGTCGACGATTATGATCTTATCATAAATGTAAATGAATTAAGCTTGTAATAATGAAATTTATTATATTTTCTCTTATAACTGTTTTAGCTGATATAATTTGTTCTACATATACATAAATTAGCGAGTGTGTTATTGTAATTGAATCAAAATATCGTATAATTTGATATATCTGCGGTATTATAAAGTAATAAAAGCTCGTTGTTTACGAGTCCATCCCCTTCCGGCGGTATTTGGTACAAAAGCTCGACACAGCCTGTGAAAGTTTCAGTAGGCGCCTGACATCGGCGCCGGCAACTACGACAACCTTCAGCTTCACAACACATTATCTCCTCAAATATTACGTATTTGCTATCAACTCAAACAATCTTCAGCAATATATTAAAACACTTGTATTAGAAACAGTTTGACACCCATTAGACCTCCTAGTGGCACCTCAATAATACAACCAAGTGAGTAAAACATTTTTTTTTAAATATTTTTAAACTGTCTACAAAAAAAACAGTTTGATTAATGACATCTTCCTTTATACATGTGGCGTGATGAATATTTTAATTTATAAATGCAACGTTTAGACACGGCACACGTGTTATAAATTAATATTTTAAGTAAATATGTATATTTGACGCAGCACGCAATATTGTGATTTATAAAAGTGGATGTTGATTAAAATATTTATTTGCTTGTTAAATATATTTTTTACATATTTTAATTGGTTCTTTGGTGTGATATTATGAAGATGTTTGTTTGTGTGAAATGACTGATCCCTTCTTGGAATATGTAGGAGGCAATTTGTGAAAATTATCATGTGAAGCGAAATACTCGTAATGGGATCTCAATCAAAAGTTTACGTAAATGTTCTTAGGACGATGAACTCAATTTCCGATACAAGCACTTTGTATTGGGGATGTATTTGCTTTTCCACAAATAAACAATATTAGTCGTAAATATACAATATAATTATATATGTATTTAATCCATACATACAATTAGGACTCCACGAGTTCACACTAAAAATATCAAATGCTTTAATAATGATTTTAAATAAAATTTATACATTTATTCTCAGCTAACTTAGTCAACAGTTGGCTTATCTGTATTGATGGTGCTTGGGTTTTATTACCAGTTTACTTTTTTTTTACTTTTACGACTATGAAAAATATTCTCATTATTTAATTATTGTAGTGTCTATGTAATGTGCATGTTTTAATTCTTTTACTTCATAAAAATATATAGGAGCATTGATAGTAAATTTGATAAAATCTGAAAATCATTTTGTAGAGAAGTAGAGATTTCGTGGAAAGTTAGTCAAATAAAATTGAATGTATACAAAACAAATTGTAAAGAAATCTCAATCTATATTCATTGGCAATCAATGGCCTGTTTGTATTGAAGATTGTTCACTCCCCTTCAAAACGAAGCCTTTAACTCAGGGCAGGACATTTAAGAAGCCAGTCTTGGTCAACCTAAAACATTTTATTATTAAGAAAATAATTTTATAAAATAGTTAATTGTATTTTGTATAGTCAGCCAAACTAATTTAACTTAAGCGGGAGTCTCTTTCATTGTGCTAAATTAATTGAAGATTGACAATACCCTTCAAGATGTGCTCGTCACTTGAAACCTCTTTGGTTCGCTCACTGAGCGCCCAATTAAAATTATGTTTGTCCAATGCGTACTCTATAAATATTTTTAATCAACTTACAACACAAGAAATTCTAGCTTTTTATTTGACACCCAGTCGAATAAAGTACATTCTTCGCTTGATTATTCAAAAAAGATATTTTATTTTTTTAGAAATCTATCATAGCATTTACGAAGATATTACGATCCTTTGAGCGAAATTTACAGGTTAGTATAAAATATCAGTTTAAAATCTATATATTTGGATTAATCTATTCATATGTATGAAAATGTACAGGTGATAAACTTGAATTAAATTTATCGTTTATTTTTTTTTTATAAAATATCAAAGATTGTACTATAATGATTTCTAAGAAGACGTACGTTTTTCCACTTTACTGGATTTGGGAGCTTTTCATTTTGAACCCTTCAATTAGTTCAAGTATTTTTTTATCCCCATTTCAGTAAGAAGCTAATAAAGTTCAAATAAATTTTTAAATTATTCTAGAGACAACTTCTTAAGTCATATGTATAGTTCAGAATATGCAAATGATATTGCTAGAATAATCGAACAAAGACCTTATTTAACAATGCAAAATTTAAATTTCCCAAAATCACTTGTCTAAGCCTTGAAATATTCATTAAGCCGGTGCCTAAAATATGCATTTGCTAGTACTTGGTTAAATGTATATGGTTGGAAAGTTTATATTTTAAATTCGAATTGGCTTCAACTAAGTCTGTCGTAAAAATAGAGTGAGTTCAATATCAATTATCGTAATTCAATTGCCTCAGAAGTTTTCTGGGAAGTGACGTTGATGTTTCACAGGTAGTATCCATAATATAGTAGAGGTGTGAACATTTGTGAAACATTTGAGGTGTAAATAAGTTTAAGGAACAGTCGAAGAAGAATTTTCTTAGAAGTGCACAATTTATCCAGTGTTGTGATGTCCTATGTCGAAACACACTTGCTTCAAACTTTTCCTGACACTTTCCTTAATGGACCAGACACTTTAGCATAACTTTTCAAGCCCCTACAATTTTCAAGTAAAATATCATACTTGCATTTTTATTTTCCGTCCCGTCAGATAAATTCGATGCATATTCGAACCGACAACTTCCATAGGGGATAAGCATACTTCTTGTGTTGTAAAGCAAATTATTATAACAACATTATAATTCAGAATGCCTATGTATTTTCAGAAACAAAAAAAATACCATAATACTTTTTAGACAATCATTTTCAGTCGTTACTATTTCTATTTAAATCGCCATTAACACCTCCATATAATATTAATATATGCATATTTAGTAAAAATTACTTACTGGAATAAATAAATATTTAGAAAATGTATATAGTTATTAATTAAGTGTTTGAAGTTACTTTTTTGAAGTAAATATTTATTAATATTTACTAACAATTATAATTAAATACCTATAACTTTATATTGATAACACATTGACAAATAAGCTTAGGTGTACATAAGACAAAATAATATTTATACACACTTTTACATATTTAAATAATTATGTGTAATGAAATTCGACATTATAAAATAATTTAAAAAAAACTTTTTTATATAATTATAGCAAAATTACATTTTGTTCCCTCGTATGGTTAATTTTATAATTATTATACACACCTATGTATATAAAGGAAAAATTTCTGATGTTGTTTTTTTACCACTTGAATATTTTATATAGTATAGAATATTTTATTAATGGAATGATGTATTGATTTGTAGGTATTTGACCTTTTTATTCAAAATACTATTTATATGCATATTTATCATACACATGCTACATTATTCCCAAAATAATTTCTCTCAAGATAAAAAAGTCAATGAGATGGAAAGAATTAGATTAAAATCAAGTAAAAATAAAATCACATATGTGTGATTTTAGTACATATTTTAATTCATTTATGAAATGCGTATTTCGCCTTTTATCATTATGTACATTCATTACAGAAGTTCCCGGTGGGTGCGCGAGATAAAGTGATGTTTTTATTTTTCTTAGCTACCCCATAGATTTTTCTATAAGGGTAAAGTGATTCAAGAAACATTAATAATGTATTTGGGTTGTTGTTTTCAAATTTTATATGTTCAGTATTGGTAAACAACTCGTTCAAACGGGTTATATTTTTAAAACAAAGTAATACTTCGGATATTTTGACAATATGTATCTTTATCCGTTCCAGTGTATCTGTTGTTTTATTATAAGATATGATATTTTTTTGTTGAAAACTTGTCAAACGAGAATGAGAAACCCCAACTACAAAAGCCTTTCTTGTGTCAAGCACACGAATGTTTTCAGTCCGATGAAATGTGAGGAAAATAGCATATTTTGCATATTTTCGAATAAAAAAGGTTTCAGGATAAATTCCTCGTCGTTTCGTGTGTTGAACTGGAAATCCATCCAAGATGAAACATTATACTATCATAAATATCATTTATATTCAAATCGCTAAAGGGTTATATTAAATTATTTTGAATTTAAAACGTTTCGCATGAAAATCTTTTTGTTTTTTTTTTAACTGTGAACGTGTGTTAAAAATTTTGTGATATCAATAAATTGTTTATGTGACAAATGCAATCCACTTTCTGCTTTCGTTTCCAGGTAATTTTCTTTATCCTTATTTATATTTTAAAAAAAGTCTCATTTGTAACGAACCCTTCGTAATTCGACAATGTTTTACATGTCAGTAGATTTTTGATTATTCTGACAGTCGGATAACGGTATTTTTTAAATTGGACATGGGCTGGATTATACGAAATCCATTGTACGTTATTATTAAAGAGCTTTGTGCTAGTTATATTGGGATTTTATCCTATGATTCATCAGTCAATTTTATTTAAATAAATATCAATACATTTGCATAAGTAAAGTTCAACCATATTTTAATCAAATATCACCTTACTATTTATATTTTTATTAAAGCAACAAGCTCTGCTTTTTATTTTGGATAGAGCGTTTCTTTTGAATGTCATTGATCTACAGATTTCTTTGTATTTTCGTTATGGATTTGAAAATGTTGTTTATTTTTCTTGAATTCGAAAGTGAATAGATCTATTTCAATATATGGGATTGAAACTCACTCCATTTGTCCCGAAGATTTGTTTACTGCAAGCAAACACACTCTCTATCCACTGTTGTATTGCAAGATTCAAACTAAACATGTACACTTGGTAAACTTCAATCATTATTACTTTTATTTGAAATGTACTTCTTCTCAAAAGAACATCGCTAAAGTTTCGCCGCCATTCGAATTGAATCGGTCGAAACGCGTTCAAAGTTCAGGCTAGTTAATTTTGATTTTTCCTATCAAAGGATATAAATACCTAAGAGTATTTGTTATCAGAAAAGTTAAATTGTTTCCTATATGGATCCTCGAAACAAACTATTCGAACTGTAAACCACTATTAGGTTTCAGTATATGGGAATGTTATGCTTTAGTTTTTGCTTGTAGCCCAACATTAATATAATATTTCCATCTTATTATTGTATAATTTGTTTAAGTGAAATAAAATGGTGGCATACATAAAATAATATATTTTTTAATAATCATTAAAAAGAAACACTCTGCAGGTTCTTGTTTCGAATATATCTGTCAAAACGTAATAATATTCGGGTAATAAATTTGTCGAGAAGTCTTTTCGAAATGCTTTACAAGGCCCATACTCTTTTCCTTGTTTTATTATTTATGAAGTTTACCGAGAGAAGGCAAGACTGAGATTTATTGTTATTAAATTTAACAATATCCTATTATCTTCATGATGGGTTTATCTCGGAATTATTTTTATCTGTGGGACAATTTATTTGAGCGAAAATCGACTAATGATTGTGAATGATAGTGGTTGTAAACGTCGTTAAATAAACTTTAAATTGAGATTTACGAGCATTGTGGTGGAAATATAATTTGGACATCAATATAAAAGGTTTCAGGATGACGGAAGAGACAAGACCGTTAAAGGCAATATTTCAACGGAAGGCTGAAAATATCGACATCCATTTTATGTTGTGTGAATTTAGTTGAGTTTCACTATAAATATATATTAATATATTAAATTTCGGGCCCAGAATGAGAAATAGGCTCTATCGGTCGAACATATGTCTCTTAACAAGACCACATACCACTCAAAACCCTCTTTAACCCCGACGTGTAATTAATTAATCATGTTATATATAATTAATAGGTATATTTAGTTAGCTCTTGCTGATACTTGAGATGTATTTCTTAACTTCATTCTTCCTGCTACTGAAAATACAACGTAAAGTTCCTCCACTAAATGTAATAAAAAGTTTCGAACGTGCGTATGAAAGACGAGATGTTAAGAATTAATTACTCTAATTTAATATTACTATCACATTGTGCTGAAAATGCCTTAGAAATATTATAATCCATAGTATGGAAGTTACAGTTTCATTGCATTAAATATTGATGAAAAATTATCATGAATTTATCATTTCATGCACACAGTATTACATACATATACTTTAAAACTTGTATGAATTATTCACAGATTCTCAGTCACGCAATTTAAATCAACACGAGAAGCCTTTTTCGATTTCAGTTTAAAAAAATGTATGGGTATTTTCTGTGGTTGAATCATAGGAATTTTCGATCGGAGATAAATCATTCACTTAGTTGTATTAAAGGAATACAATGCATTCGCTTAACTAAGAGATTATAGGATATTCATGGAAATGGATTTATCTTTATTGAGTTTTGTTGCCGGAAATTAAAATCATAGGCGTATCGGCTAACAGAATTTAGAATCTCCAGACATAATAACGTTTTCTCTATTATGGTAGTTTGATGTTTAGGCGAAATTAACGTAGGTTTCGCTGATTATAATGGAGGTGTTGTATCGGCCAAACTACGTTTCACCTACAATGTTTGAAACGTGATTAACAGTTGAAAGCCACTGATTTTGAATACACCATTCGAACTATTCCGAACTAAACTATTTTGAATGTGTTGAAACTTATAATTAATGGACATAAAGCAAATTCAGAGTTGAAAATTAGTATTGGTTTGATGATACATATTATTATGTTAACTCAAAATTAATAATATTGTAATTGAAAATGTCTCAATGCTGCTTAAAATAATTTGTACAGAACTGAGTGCTTATACAGGTGTCAGAATCATGAATAATAACAGTTACGTAAAATCTTATTTTTTATGAATTTGGGGAAGTTAACAAGCCAACTTACTAAATTCTTGGCTTGTTAAAACTTTGATCTTGATTTTATTTCTGTTTTTTCCCTCTGTATTGCTCTTATTATACAGATAGACATGAAATAACTGAGTATATGCTAGAGGATGGTAGGATATCGCTAGAATAATTCAAAAAAAATAAATTATTAATAATATTAATAGTGCTTTTGGAATCGATTTGGGACCACTATCTTGGAATTAGCTGTTTCTATGAAGTATTCAGCAGTTAATTTTAAGTGTATATTGTGTCTGTTATCCGTAATAAATATTATTGATTATTTTTTACTTAGTAATTTTTTTTCATTTGTATTTGCGATACCCTACCACCGCCTAAGATATTATATTTATATGTATATATATATATATATATATATATATATATATATATATATATATATATATATATATATATATAAATATAAATATATATATAGTATACATACATATATATATATATTTAATATTAGATGATTTGGGATTTAATCATTTACAAAAAAAATTGACGCATTTTCAATAAGCGATTTTCTACGTCCGGAAAAAAAGAAACAAAAGTTGTAAAAATTTAATTTCACGATAGCATGGAAAGTAAAGTTGAAAGCACCGAGGAACAGATTAAAAACTCTGTTCAATATCGGTCGGCGACAAAAAAGAGAATATTCTTTTTTTATCTTCGGCCCAAGTTTAGTGGGGGTTGACTTCGGGTCATTTAACATTAGGCCGGGATAGGTCGCAACAGTTTTCGGGGTGAAAAAGAAAATAAACACAAGTCAGCCAATAAAGTTTTAAGTGTGAGGGGTTGGGGAATGTGGCTGTCAAGTGGACTGGTTAACACGGTGGTCTTGCTTCAAATGTAAAAAGTGACATTCGGAACACCCTGTAGTGACGTGACGCCTTCAACACGCTCCTTTCAACATGTGGAGTTCAAAGAGGCGAGAACCAAAATAAAATTTCATTGAATCATCTCAACAACATTACTCTTCCATTATGAAAAATATTTCAAATAAATCATTGGTCAAATATACTTACTATGTTATAATATTAATTTAATAAAAATAAAACCACCGTAAAAGCACAAAAATAAGGCTTGTGTCTGCAAATAATGTGGTCATGGGTTCAAATCCCGCTCAAGTAAAAAATGGTTCGAACTGTTATTACGACTGGGAGATCGGGGTTTACTCTGATTTCCTGGATGGTGAGGTAAAAACTGAGATGATTATCAAGTCGGTGACCTGTGTAACTAGTTAAAGTTAAGATCACTGACAGACAATAAATTAACACATTGTTGTCGCTAAAAAAATAAAAATATTAAAAGCCTTCGCAAAAAGCCACTCGAGGCGTATATATGTAAAAAATAACAGATAATTAATTCATAAATTCTTACATAAATTATCCCTTTTATTGAAATATTTAACATATGAATAATTTTGAGAAAACAAAGTCCCTTTCAATGTGAAGTCAATAATATTTCCCACGTGATTCAACAAATTTCTCATAAATGCCCTCCAAACATACATTAGAAGAGAAATATATCCACGTTAAAAATATTTTTTTTTAATAAATTATTCATTTTAAAAAATTTGGTCATCAACAATATTTTATAGGAAACATTTGTTCAAATAAATTAATACATAATATCCTGCAAATGAAAATATTCTATCGATAATTTTTTTTGTATTTATATCATTCCATAAAATGATAATAACATATCTAATTGATGTATCAAAAATAAAATTAATCTTGCTTTGTTTTTTGTTGTGATATTATGAAACCTTTCAAACTTTGCCTAAAGCATTTTCTCAGAAGCCGTTTATTTGTTTATTGGTGTTTGACAAATATTCTGGTTCTGTGAGCCGAAGACTTGAAAATATTTTATATCAAAAGAATACAATGGGACTTTTATTGAACACTTCATACGAACAAAAACATATCTAAAAGGTTTTGAACCACCGAAGAGCTTGTATCACTAATATTGATATTTTCCACATTTACTAATGTACATTTGATCTGTTGCCCTGACTGAAATGTAATCAATCTCAAACAAAGCCACCAACAATAACTGTGTTCATAATAGTTGCAATTATTTGATAATTCAATCAATAGTTGGATGTTTTGATTGATGATTTTAAGGGCCGAAAACAAATCGTTCTCCGGTTATAGTATCCTAAACATTAATAATACCCACAGGGAATGCTTACTTTGGAAATGTATGCTCTACTTCAAAATTAAGGTGTTTTGTTTGTCATTTTTTTAATATATAATATGTCCTGAAACGCATCACGTCTTCTCTTCAAAAAGTGCTTTAGTTCTTTGTTGACAAAAGACTTAGGCACTGAAAACTTCTTCTATATGGAAACTCTCGCGGGATTTTGAAATAATATTTTTATTCTATCAGTAATATTTTATATGATTGTTTCATTTTTTTAATATTTCCACCTGAGAGCATTGAAAAGACTTCTTTCACAAATTTATTTTGGATTCCTTGCCCATACCTGAAATTAATTAATCAAATGAATTGTTTTAGTGGGATAAATATATGAAAAGGATATAATGATGACTTAAACTGCAAACATGACTGCTCTTATATTTAGATAACTGTTTTTTACTACATCAAGAAATATAGAACCATTTTCCTAAATATTAAAAAAAAGTTAAAAAATCCAACTTGATATTATATTATATTTATAGGATAATGAAACACTTTTATGTTGCGCCTGCAAAATTTGATTTACTGGATTTATCGCGTTTGCGGATCAAGCCATCGATATGTAAAAAAGTGTTTAATATTTTAATATAATTTAAAAAAAAACAAACAGTACGTTAAGTCTGGATACCAGGGGTTATGACCCCAAACACTTTTTACATACAAACACTTTTTTGTGTTTGATATGTTTTATTGAAATCATTCATCGGGTCCAATCATGTTTCGATGTGATTGATATCCTTGTAAAATATATCTGAGATATAGATGATTTCAATAAATTTTATATGCACTTATTATTTCTTAACAAAGAGATAGGTGCACTCTCCAAGGTGTAGTTCGTTGTTCAAAAAAATATATCGTTGAATTAAAATAAACAGACTATAGGATTACACATCGTCTACTGTTAGACATGGCGTTGACCTTCCAGGTTTCTTCAGTAGTCAAGATGCATTACATTTTTCAGAATCCAATTTGTGTAATGGTTGGTAGATCGGTTTAAAAGTGTGTTGAAAAGAGGGTCAGGTTATTACAATAAATTAAATAAAAAGAGGCTTGGGTTTCCACATAAAATTGTTATAGCTTGTCATGAAAGAAAATCCATCAATACCCCGACCCGCCCTCAAATACCGGAACAGGGTTTGTTATCCGGCACATTCAGTTAGCAATTCTACCGGAAAAGATTCCAAAGAAAACCAGTCCGTCGAATACAGATTTTAAGCATTGTCCACAATAAATAAGTGACTGTCGCTAGCCTCTTTTTTATCCCGGCCGCGACGTCTATTGATAAATAACTTTCCAATTGTGAGTTTATTTCCGTCTCAAAACATAGTTTGCGAACAATAAACCGAGATTTCAGACAGAATATTATTTTCTTAAGGAAGTGGCGTTTCAAATATTTTAACAAACACACGACTTTAATCTATCCCGTACAACATTCATTCCAGACGTAATAAAAAAACCCGTCTAAGACAGTGAGCAATTCCCCAATAAAGTGGTCGTTGATTTTCTTTTTTTTTAGTCGTCTGGCTCGTGGAAATTAAATGGGCATTTGTCGAGCAATTAGTGAAGCCCATCTGGTCATAAAGGTGCATTTTTCTATTAGTTGACGATCCTTTTCGAATATGATACGACACTTATGTGAGGTTAAAAGCCTCTTCGTGGCTCCTTTAATTTCACGTATTGTGTATTTTTCACTCGATTTTACCCTGACGCACTTAAAATACTCACGAATAATATAACGTTACAATTGTTAAAATCTTGCTTTGTAATAGAATAAAACCGCATTTGGTACAACGCGTTTGGTAAAGGTTTAATTTAGTGATGTGTTGTTATAGGGTCGACGTGTGTTCAAATATTGGCTTTTGTAAGTGGTAAATGTATAATTTTCCACTCGACCGTTCAAATTTAATATTGCAGAATAATATAATATTTTTTATTTATTTATATTATATGTATATACACCCCGAGGGGTTTTTTAAAAATTTGGTTTTTGAATACAACAACGTGTTAATTCATTGTCTGTCAGTGATCTTAACTATTACTAGTTACACAGGTCACCGACTTAATAATCGTCTCAGTATTTACCTTACAATCCAGGAAATCAAACTAAACCTGGATCAAGATGATCGATCGAAATTTTATTAATATTATTCCCGATCTCCCAGTCGTAATAATAACCTATCAAATCAATTTATTGTAGCCAGGCGCCTTATCCTTATATATCTGGTGAATTATTACAAAAGGTAAGATTTACACCAATGACATCTTTGAGAGCGTAAATTAATTTGAAAATTTATTATTTTAAGCTCCATTAAGTCATTTTCCGAGAAAGATATTCCGAGTTGTTGTGATTTTTTGTTTTTAAGCGCTGTGATAGTGTGTTTGTTTTATTCTTTATAGTAGTAGTATCAAGGCGTGATTAAACAAGCAAATGAAGGAAAATGGTTGAATTTCAAATTCGGAGAAAGGCGTTATGAAATCCAGTATTAATTTTGTTGAAATTAAAATATTCAAATATAAAACAAATACCCTTGTAGAGTGCATCATAATATCGTAAATTTCAACCCCAATATGGCTATGCTGAAACAACGCCGCCATACGAACATGCATCATATACCGGGATGACCTCATTTCACATACTGCTTTTCTAATTAATTTCACACATACACACTTCTTATATTAAAAATAAAATAATTTTATTAAAGATTTCAGATTATCGAGGAGTGAAAAAATGCGTCATAGGCTCCACTTGGGTGAGTACAATTTTATTTAGAAAAAAGGGTTGCGTTTTTATAGCACGCCTCTCACCTAATGGTTAATTCATATTTGAAATTTCCGGCAGCCGGTCAGGAAAGATTTAATAATAATTCCCACATTATTTTGATTTCTAAATGATTTCGTGACATATTTCACAGCGGGGAGTTCTTGTGTGTTTTCTCGTACATAATCCATCCGTTGTATAAAAACACAGGCGTCGCGACGCCATTCTCCTGTCACTCATCCTCCCTTTTTCGTCCATGTTTTTTTAACATCCACTTTAAGCATGTAGAAAATTGTGAAGAAAAGCCTCTAAGCTACCCAAAGAAAATTGTTTACTTATGTGGAAACGGCCACTTATAACAATTTAACATTACAATATCATATGCGCCCACAAAAGAAACACACCCAATAAACGCCCACACACTAGGAAACAAACACTTGTGTAAACTGATTAAATATTATATAATTTATTAAAATACACAAAATTTGAGATTGAGCGATTTACTACTGGTATTACTATGTTAAAATAATATAAATATATATATATATATATATATATATATATATATATATATATATATATATATATATATATATAGTTAATTTTTTTTAATACTTACGAAAATCTAAACAAGTACAATTTTAAGTAGCAATTTGTTTTATTTAGTGTGTTTATAAAATATTTCGCATCCAATAAACTCACACTTAGTATCTCTTTAGAAAAGTAGTGGTTTTTAGGTTGTCCTTGTTATCTAGAATGACGATAAAGTTATCCATTGACCTCCTAATTGAGAAGTCGTTCCATGTGTCAAAAAGCAAAGTATGGTGAAAGAGCTGTTCTTTGTTGTTGATTTTTCTGTATCATTAATCATCATCGATCGCCGATGATTTATGTGACCTTTTTGCATGAGTTAGCCTCTCTTGTCACCCTTTCTGTACCGTATTTTCGCCCCATTAGATAAAACTCTTCGATAATGTATACCCTCAAATATTTTTTCCGCCAACACAAACAATTCGAAAAGCAGTTTGGGAGAAGATCTCGTGAATTTTTATAGACTGTATCAGAATCGACAATATACGGGCATCAGTACAAGCTTTTGTCATATATAATATTTCTATTTCGGTACAGTGAAGACAGAGTTGACAATTTCCAGTCATTCAGCGGTTTAAAATGAAACATGGGAGTGGATGAAGAAAGAGGCGTGCGCTTGAATGTGTGATAAATTCCCTGGATGTTCATTTCCTTTTGTTCCGTTGAAAAAGTAGCCTGGCCAAGGAAAAAATAGAACCGCCATCCTTTTCTCGTATATCCTTTTATTAAAAAGTACCTCGTGGGCGTGCATATTTTAGGCGAAAGTCGTCTAAATGAATATAATCTACAGGTATACAAAGTGGACGCCGATTTAACCTGAAATTTTTCATAAATTCTCATATATAATCTGCCATACTCTCATTCAAATTACGAGGCTCTGGTACAAGTCTTTAATTTACATGCAAATCGCATGAGATATTTCTAACACGGTTAAGCTTTCGATGTAATTGAAATTTTTTTCAATCTCAGATATTTTAATAGATACCTAAATGTATTTGCTTTTAAAATATGTGCATATTTTATCTCTACAATTTTTTTTCTAGTAAGTGGCAATCACGTTTATTTCATAATGGGCCGCAATCTAAAAATGGATTTAATATACGCGACACTTAACCTGTTTTATTATTTTTTACCCTTGTTTAAATTAAATAATAATTAAGCAGTTTCAGTGTCGCCCACGCTACATCCATTTTTATTTTGAATTAATATAAAATGGCAGCAGTTTAATAAACTAAAAAATAATTTAAAATATCTAATTGACTTGTGACTTTTACCATAACCCTAAAATATTTATTCTACATTATTAAATTTTAATTGCATACAATTAAAAAGCCGAAAATGTTAATAATAAAAGCCAATCAATGATAAAACGCCAGACACTTTTATGTGAATACTTATAATAATTCGCAACTTCATTGCGTCGATTTCACTTATTAAAAGGTCTATTATTGATCGTAAAATAAGTTTATTGAGTATAAAAACATAAATAAACGAATGTTCGAGTCTATTTGAGAATGCACTTTGTCTGTCGACATAAAACTCGACAGTGGAGAAGTTTATTAACAAATTGGTTCTTAAGAAAAGTGGTGTTTCCATAAATCAAATTACAATTTCGCAAGTTTTCATTTCAATAACGATAAAAATAACTCCGTAGTACCGGTTCTTCGCGATTTATAAGTGTACTTTTGGTTTTGAAGCCGCGACCTCGCGTGTCTGACAAAAGCTGAAAATTCAATTTCACTTAGTTCTGAATGAAAATACGAAAATATATGATCGGATCTATTCTAGGAAGAACTTTTCATAAAATTGGCATCACGTTATTGAGGAAACCAATCGACCTGGTTTCACAACTTCACTATTGGCAATTTTATTTCTTGCATTAATCGTGAACAAACTTCCTTAATTATGATTTTGTGCTTTGAATGTTGTTCAAATCCCTCGATATCTTGCTCTTATACATTATAACCCTTTGAACCTGATATGATAGTATATTACCAAACTTAGGAAAAAGCAGACCTCCACATATCATAAAATAAATAAAACTGTTTCGATTACATAAAATACATTATTTAGTTAAAGGTTTCATAAGATACGTTTATTAGTAATATTTTTATTCCCAAAAGAAAATACCTTTAAGCAAGATTTCCCTGGAAAAAATATTCAATTTATCACAAATAACTGTTTTTGTCGTGATGTTTTTTACTGCTCATTTTATTGGAAATGCCAATTCGTATTCAAAAGAAATTTGATCTTTCTCTGTAAAAAAAATCCTTTCCGCATTTACGTTCAATGTTTGTTTAACAAGTTTGTGGGGGCTTTACAGAAAAACTAGGTTTCACCTGTATGAAAGTTGAGGCAAACATTTCAGGTAAAAATCAGTGGAAGGGTGTGTTTTTGGATCAACATTGCTAAAGTTGGGACGACCTTCTCAATTTCGTCAGGTCTTTGAATTTGTGGACAAGGATCAGACCCTAATATATAACATTATTAGATTGCCTAGGATACAACATTCTAAGACACTGTACTTTCATTCATGTTCATATTTATTTATTTATTTTCTAAATAGTATTTTAATCAAGAGTACTATTGTAAATTATACAAGAAGGACATTCTATGATTCATAGGTTTAATTTGAATTATCTTCCAAGAATTCGTATGTATGTCCAAAGTCCATTAACATGCTAACCCATGCAAACAAAAACCATCTCCAATAGCGTTTAACGTCCATTATATGCAGAGCAATACCAACAAATGTTTAAACAAAGATTTAGAGGCTTTTAGTTATATTGTCATCCATTACAACCGATTAAATTCATAATATTGTGCAAATCTTGATGTAACTCGGTTTTATTGTTGAATAAAAAAAACTATTTATATGTATTTATTTCTCAATAAATCGTCGCACTCTAATATTGAATACTATTTTATTAGGTAGTTTTTTTTAATAAATAAATTTAATACCTATATTCGTCCGATTGTTTATTTACAACTATTCATTTTAATCTATTGCCATAGTTTTTTTTATACTTTTAATGTAGATTTTGTATTTTTATTTTTTTAGTTGGGTTTTAAGGTTAGGTTGATATATGAAAACTAATATTTTAATTCATAATTTTGATTTTTAGTATTATTTGTGATTATTATAAATTATTCTAAGAATACTGTTACATATTCATTAATGATGATATACCTACCTACTTTTATTCAAATGCCACATTAAGCCTTCTGAGGCCCTTGTACCATTTTACATAAAGAACATGTCTTTTGAAAGTCCACATTCGCACCATTTTCACTCGTATTTATTATTTAGTTAATTATAATAATTTTGTCTTGTGCCTTGTGGCCCAGTGGTTAGTGTAACGGATTCGTGAGTGAAGACTCCCGGGTTCGATTCACGGCACCGGAGTCACTTTGGTAGATCTATCTTAGCAAACTAGATCTTAAGTACTCATTGCTGTGTGGTGGCCTGGGAAACCATCTCTACTATATTCTCCCGTAAAGGCCAAGGTGGCCTGGCCAACCCCTTATAAAGGGACTCCCGTCAATAGGGAAGGCGTCACGATATTTATTTATTTATTTAATAATTTTATGAAGTAATTTCATAGCGTAGTAGTTTGTGTTTGTTGGGAAAACAGAGGGACAGGAACGACTTTAAGTGGTTTATTATAATGTTTATAGTGAAACATGCTTCACATATGATAGATAGATTTTGAATATCATTTTTCTCCACGGTTCAAAACGATACAATCTCAATAGAGTAAGTGTGGTGGGTGTGTATGTTGATGACTTGTATGGAAATACATCCCTGTTGGTATCCACTCTATGAGGAATATGGCGTATATTGCATTCTCTACTCGCTCTGAATAAATAATTTATTTTTTATCATAACTTCCATTGGCTGGAGACAGCTGGTTTCCTTATCTTCACATGAAAATAGAATAACATTTATAGATGCTGCGATAATTTATCATATTATGCTAGAAAAGATCGTTAGGCCGGTTGATAAGTTTGTGTGCGGATCGATATGTCGGCACATTTTTGCCTCTTTTCTTAGATTTATTATTGTCACAACCCGACTCTTTTTGCTTGCCAAAATATTTTTCTCATACACACATGCTTTCACCAATAACCTTTTTCGTCTATTAAAAAAATAATAACACTTTTGTGATACTTCATGTCGGTGTATGTTGAACATTTTCGCCGATTATGATTTTGCGGCTTCATTCACCAAAGTTAAGGCAACATTGTTTACAAATGTAAGTTTAACTTTACTCGTTCCCACGCTAAAAACATTATAATATTCAAAGTACGGATCTTGATTCCCACAACTATGTGTAAGTAATAACAAAACTGGGAAAAGTCTGAGAAACCATAGCACTATACATAATATGTACATTCCCGTAATGGCTAAGGTGGCAAAGACAA
Source organism: Agraylea sexmaculata (assembly GCA_022606485.1). Taxonomy (NCBI): domain Eukaryota; kingdom Metazoa; phylum Arthropoda; class Insecta; order Trichoptera; family Hydroptilidae; genus Agraylea; species Agraylea sexmaculata. The sequence goes on along the minus strand of JAGTTH010002860.1, from coordinate 11,431 downwards.
CCCTACATATTTTCGTTAGCTTATTAAATTGACTAAAGGATTACCTGTATCAAAAGCTTTTCCCTATAGAAAAGCTACCAAAAAATAATAAAGATTTTTTGTAAAAAAATAATATATATGGAATAAAATCCTTTCAAGACATTTCCCGAAAACACGCGGTACATAAATAGATTGTCAAAAGAAGTCAATGCTAACCGCCCACAAGATGGACGGGTGACCTAAAAAGATTCTCTCAAAACACGGTACAGAGAAATATAAGACAATAGAAGGAAAACTAACAGTGAACTAGATTCATTTGATGAAGATGTCATTAAGACTATAGTTACACTGATACAATTAAGTTATAGAATTGCCATCGAATATTGCGCCATACATAATTACATGCATCCCTCATACATGTTAACGTAATGTACACGCAATATAATTTGAATTAACGAGGCGGCGAGGCGGTAGAAACATAAATCCTCACATTTATTGTCGTTTTTACAAATATTATTGGCATCTCCATATACATAAACTGATATGATAGATATTGTTTTAATATGTGTTCAATGAATGTCGTCTTGCTTAGTGGTAGGAACATTGATAATCCAGATTTTGTATATTTACTAGACTAGCAGCATTGATATTTTTTTTTATTCAAAATATTAATATTATAGAACTAATATAAGAATTATTTTAAGATGTTTTTGTTATAATATAATTCCAACTCAACCGTTTTTACTCCGCAAGCTTTGAATTTTAGCTTTGAAACGAGCAGGAAATATGATTATTTGTGTATTTTATTTAATATTCAATCATATATCGACCGACTGAGATATTTTGTAATATGTTTATTGATTTAATATGAATGCCATAATGAGACTCTGCCGGTGACGTTTGATGGTCATAGTAAATGGAGGCGGCTTCTATTGGAAGGAACAAACATCATACTCTTTGCCAACGACGAAGACAGCTCTTTTTGGAGCCACATAATTAAATAAACAGACCTTCAAGGCGTAAATAAAATACGGCATTGAGGCCCATTTCTCTTTCCAAAGGGGAAAAATTAAGAAAAATATCCCTTTAGTTCATACGAAATAAAACACCGCTGACGAACCACGTCAAAATCAGAATACCGGATTTGTTTCACCCACCAATGAATTTCCCAAATACCGAGATAATTGAGCTATGTTTATTTTTGAAAGGTGAAACTGAGGAGCAGCTGTTTATCTCAAAATTCAGTGAGGTAAATTCTTGTGAATATTTTAAATTAATTAATTAATTTCAAACAATCCAACAGATTATACAATGACTGGAATATCAATCTTAAGCCCATTATTTTTTTTTTAAATTGTAGCGTAGGCGAAATTCTCAATAATCGGCTTTTTCAAGCATGAATGATGTGTCTGTAAATTTTAATACATTGTGACCAAATACACTTAGAAGCATTAATTAAGCCCGTTGTTCAAACAAACGTAACAGCACCTGGCTACCATTTCTAAACTACACTTATATCTAACCAGAACCTCGCTAACCCTTTAACAACCAACAAAATTATATATTTTTTAATTCAAAATTTATATAAGCGTCGTTTTAATTAAATATTATAATGGTTTATGAAAATTTTCACCTCTAATTTTGAAATTCCATCACGATGGAAATGTATATTAAAATTCATTTATAACTATGGAATTTAAAATATTCAATTAATTTATTATTAAATATTGTGGATTTTTAAGGAGGGTTTATTATTTGATTTGAATTTGAAATGTGTATTATAATCTTCCACATGAACTGTTTAATTTAATATTCATCAAATATTATAATTCAACAAATTGTGTTATTTATTACAATTTCTTTATTATGCAAAAGTTTTTACAGTGATTGATAGAACAATACATCTTTGGAAATAGATTTAGGTGTACAGATTGTGTAATTTTTTTTATCTATAACTAACATGACAATGTTTTATTTCAATTTGATATGAATAATAGTATTAAATTATAGAAACAATGGGAAAAACCCATTTAAAAATTTGAAGATTAATAAATAATAACAACAATACAAGCAATATTAACAAAATATAATGTTTAAAAACTAAATAACAGTTTGTTTGGGTAAAACCAAATTTGAGTTGAGTAGATTATTACAAAATTTACATTAATTTTTTTTAAAATAACATCAGTTTTGGAAGTACATTGGTAAAATGAACTTAAGTTTCCTCGAGGCATATTTGGTTTTATTTACATGTCTTATGATTGGGTTAGACGGGAAGTTAGTCATTTTAGTGTAATGTTTTTTACTCGAATCTGCTATATTTGCTTTGATCATTTTAACTAAATGTCCTCGTGGACTTCTTTAAGAAATATGCCTGGTTCAAGATATAAGGCCATCTTAAGACACTTGTTTTGAACAAAATTGTGTTAGATTGACTATTTAAGGTTAAGTACATGCAACATTAGCAATTATAAACAGTGTCAGAGAAATAGTAAAAGCACCTGGTTCCAAAAGTGGTGCTCGTTTGAAACCAACAAGTTAACTGCGAAAGCGTCTACACGACATGCTTAACCACAACAAAGTAATAATATATCCCCTTAGTGTCTTTTCGTAATATAATAATAAGTATACGGTCTCGTTGTTAATTAAAAGGTGGATTCAGGTGCAGTGCGAGTAGACATTCATTGCGGATAGTATGCAAGTGAAATATATGCTTTTGTGCTAATAGCTTAACTACAAACAATAAACGAGATGAGAAATTGCCCGGAAAATTATATACCTACCGTCATAAATGTCCTCTTAAATTCTAGCACCACTGAAATACGTACGAATTAAATACCATCCAAGATTTGAACAAAGATATTATAACGTAGCTTTCTGTGAATTTTCGATAATAAATCAAAACAATTTAATAATTCAATTTATATTTGGACTTTTAGACATTAAATAATTTTATAAATATTAAATCCAATCAAGTAAACGATGTCAATCTTGATTCCTATATTTTTTTGGCATACATTTACGTTTCTTGAAATTCTCATGTTCACTTCGTTGTTATTAAAAAACCGAATCCATAAAATAACACAGTTGCGGCTTTTCTCATAATGAAAAATCACAACATACCTATATTTCTAAAAATTGCATTGATGGTACAACTAAGTATGTTATTTTTCATATTGATATTATTATACATCAAACACATCATTTAATTTGTTGAAAAGATTCTAAGCTCACATACTTTACGGTGAGATTATTTAATTTAAAGGGTATTAAAATATTTTTTTGTTGATGATGGGCGTAATTTCAAGATGGCGCACGTAGTATTCGTGCTGTATCGCGATTCTTCAGCTTCAGCAAACGCTCTTTGCATAGTTTCTTTGAAAAGACCATGTCTACTTCTGCTGTTGGAAACTTTTAGATAAATATGCATTCATATACTTAACATCTTTACTATACCAAACGCATTGAATACGAGACTGTCAATCTATGTCCATATGAGTAATAATATTATTATATTGTAAGTAGAACTTAAAATTATTTGTTGTTAGTGTTGACGTCTCGGTGGAATTCCATAATTAAAGAATTTATTTGATTTAACTTCCACAATATTTTATTATTAACATTATTCTTTAATATGGTGGAAGTTACATTAAGCAAATTTCTTTAAAAATATTTAATTGCTCCATACATAATTCATAACCGTTAAATGCGCTTTTTTAACATTTTCCGCAAGAGGTGATAATTTAAGATTTGATTTCAAATATAATATTTTACATAATGTAACCAGACAGTTACTTAAAAGTATTTTAAGGTAATTTTTGCATGATACCAAAGTAAAATTATTTCTACCTCAATAATAGATTTCCTTCAATTTTGTTACCCGGTAAAATACAAATTTCCATTATTTAGTACACTTTTTTATAAAAAAAACCTTCAACACTTAACAATTTATTAATACTTAACAATTTATAACAATTTATTTTATATGTATTAATTTACAATAATTGGCAATAAAATTCTATTTAGGTGTACATAATATCTTTTTACTTAAAACTTATGTATGTACATTTTCATATTTTGTCGTGAAATTAAATATACAAGGAAAAGTACTCAAAAAACTCAAATGAAATTTAATATTTATTATCAAATTAATATCATATTTGGTTATGCATTTTCTAAATGTAATTGTAATTGAATGCTTTAATTCGTATTTTTAAGCAGTAGAATCACTAGTTTCTTGGTTATTTTTAAAAATGTCTAAGCTTGTTTGTTTTTTCATAAAAAATATTGTTTTGGTGGTCGTCTTTTGAACGATTTTGGTTAAATATAAAAATAACCATGCAAATCTATGATGTATACATTTTTACATAAGCCAGCGAATGGATTTATTTGCACCGCTCACATTGTAGTCTTGTAAAAATAGTGTCGGGGGTCAAATTTGAATTCAGCGCGAATATTACAACTCTCTCATGCAAACCCACTGTTGGAATGGTTTCAAAATACTTTCAGTTTATTGCGTATTAGTATTAAAAAGAAACAATTGTTGTGTTGGGCGGCTTGAATATAGGTTGTGTGAAAAAGTAGTTGAGATAAGCGTGGACGTGTCCCATTAAAAGAACTTATGGCTTACCGGTAGTCATAGCACCGCTTTATGTGATACAATACTAACATTTTTAAATAAAACTACTACTTTAAAATAAACACTCATTTGTTTTTCTACTTATAGGATTTAAGTACTGGTTAAATTACGAAAAAACCCATGTAAAAAAATATACATCAATACAAAACACTTTATAGATCCTCATTGATTAGACTTATCTAATAGTAACATATTCATTTATTGATTATTTTTTTAAGTGAATCTCAACCTAACCTAAACAAACAACTATCATAATTATATATTGAATTTGCTTATAATAAATTTGAAATATATATTTGACTTTGTTTTTAATCTCGCCTGACTAGCTACCATTTAGACTGGATTGTTTTAAACTTATTAATAATATTTAATGTCAACCCTCGTGAAGTATTTATTTCGCAGATAAGAAATTTCAATATTGAAGGAGTGCTGAAATAAGCATTCATTATATTGAAAACTGAAACTTGAGTTGTTATACAGAAGTTTATTTTTAGAGGCCAATTTGTATTAAATGTCAATTAATCCGCTGTCACGCCCAGCTTTTACTTCCATCGTTAGTATAAATGCATTTGTATCAATTAATCCAATTTAAAATGTAGATTTAATTTTACTTTCTTTGTAAACTCCATATTTCCTCCATTTTAATTATTTACAATTTTCATATTTTTAAGTGATTATATAAATTAGGTTAAATAAAAATGAAGCAAACATAAAAAATATTAATATTAAATTCAAATAAATTTTATTACAAAAATAACTCAACCTAATTGCCAACACCCTACTAACCCATTAAATATTTTACATTGATCTGAACTAAGCCTTTATAAAAAATTCAAGTGATTAATTTTTTACCCCCATCCAATACGAGAGCACCACATACATGCAAACTGAAGAAAGGGGTTGAAATGCAAAGGGTTGGAAGGTTTTGAAAGCAATTAATGGATAAGGATACATTCAGGAGCCAGGTTGGTTCGTCTGAAGCTCGTGACCAGAAAGTCAAACATGTTCTAAGCCAACTTTTTTTCATAATAATACAACCCTTGTATTTGGGGTGGAGGGAGACCTTTTCATACCTCGTAAACTTATATTCGTTCCTCCCTTTGTCACGCCTCATCTCGCCAAATATTCCCACCACGATATCATTATTGAATGATATACTTTTTTATTACAAGACAAAAACTTATGAATGAATATTATTAAATCGATTTATTTATTTCAAAATAGTTATAATGATTAATAGTTTTATGTGATATTTATATGCGAAGTGTGTTTTGCGTCTATAGCAGAATGGGAAAACTTTGCCAATTTTGCATATATCATATTATCTACTTTCACATAGTGAACGCAATTTGCTTCCCCTAAATGACTTATATTCAAATATTATATTATTATAAAACATTGACATAACTATCGGTATTTTATAAGAGAACGATTTTCGTGCGATAATTTAACTAATCAGATATACGATTAACATATCGTCTTGACAGTCTATTAAGATAAAAAAGCACAGATATTAGCAAGTAAGCCAATAAGGGGGTAGTAGACCTCGACTAAGATAAGGGGATGAATTCTATAAGATAGTTTAGTATCGCAATCCGGCAACAATAGGATTATATGGAAGAAGCTAACTGAATTTTATCAGATTAATACAGGGTTGACTTTTAATCATACAGAACATTTCATAGAAATTCAGAGTATCGCGATTATATGAAAATTGTTTTTTTTTATCCCAATTAGAGACACATACATAAAAAAATGAGTGTCGAGTTTGAGTGTCGTTTAAGCTACATGCATATTTATTTCCGATTAACATGAAATGATAGCGGTTTGATTTTATTTAAAAAAATCAACTTTGGTTGCCACTAATAAGATGGCCCAAACTGTGAATTTTTTAATGAAAAATATTGAAAAATAAGGCTAAAAATTTGTTATATTTAACTGAACTTCCCTTGATAAGTCCACCCTATATGAGGTTACCTTTATTTGTGGATGAAATATACAAAATAATACTGCTGAGGCTGGTAAAATATTTTGGGATAATATATCACTATCATGATAAATTTATTTATGTAATATTTAGTTTAAAGGATTATTTCAGTGACCCGGATATGAAATGAAATATTCTTAAGCCTGGTCGACACCCAATATGTGTCAAAAAGCTCTGTCTGGTCTTCAAATCATGGAATGCCATATTTGAATATCAAATAAACTTTTATATGGTCATAACCCTTATATAATATCTTGTGGTTGGTCTTTGAAGGCCTTTGACCCGATATCATCCAATATTTTCATAAACATCCCCTACGGCCGTCTACACTCCCTTTTTCCGGATATTGTATATAGAGAAAGCACATCATGAGGTCTAAGAGTCCTTTAAACTATTGCAGATATAACTCGGATATATTTACTCCCGGGGGGATATCATATGTAAAGTAATAAATAATATGGCCTTTTTGGAGAAAAAAATAAATACACTGAAGTGCTTATTAAAAATAAAAGTATAAATTGCAATTTATCACCCTCTCCATAATCCGATATCAACATGTCCACGTAGTCACAAACTCATCTATCAAACTCTCTGCCTTTAATAAAAATTTAATAAACCGTAAAATTCAAACAAACGTGCTTTCTATTCGCAATATGTTTGTTGAAAAAAAATATAATTTATCATTTTTTCGGTGCGGCTATCATCGGTTGTACCTACATATACTCTCTTCATAAAAATACATACTTATTCTAAAGCGTGTAAAATATTGGTATTTTTATATGGATGTCGATTAATTTATGTAGTGAGATTTCTTGGATATAATATGCAATATCTGAATAAATTATATAATCGGTCTGTATTTGGAAATTTTGTCTGTTGATATACTCATACATTCAGATTTGAAGAATACAGGATTACAAACAAGAGTAGTTCTTTGCCAATTGGTATTCCGAAGAAGTGAGTTCCCTTATCAGATAGTTTACTCATCCGTCTCTTCAGAGTCCCTATGCCCGATTTATCGTCGATTTTCCCCACAGAATATGTAGGTTTCCCTTTTACCAACAACCAGTGTGATTTACACCAAGGTTACTGTGTTGATGCAAATCTACACCCTCCGGATATTTATTAAAATACCTACCCATCTAAAACTCTGAAAGATACTTTTACATGTTACCTATTTACATATTTCGTGACTGAATCTTTCTAAACAGCTGAAATAATAATAATATTTATCTCCTCTTTATTTTTTCCATAAAGTACGTGTCCAATAGAATTGAGTCAAAAAATTCGTTAATATCTTAATCAGTAATTAAAAGGCGTTTCGACTATTTTATATAAACGTTGATTACATACATTATTTTGAGACAATAATTTATCACGGTTTGCATTAACAGTAGTGATAACGAATTTTATTTTTTATTTATTTTGATTGAAAAATAAATACATATGAAAAATGCAGAAGATTAAATTATCTATTACATCTTATGCATATTTATGATACTAGTATTTTAATCGTTTTTATTCAATAACCTCGTCATCTTCCTAATTCATTTGAGTATTATCATCTAAAAAAACGGTTTTAACTTTTAAAATTGTTAAAATATTACCTTTCTATTAAAAACCAAGCAGAACATCCAAAACATTAAGAATTGAAAATACTTAATGAATTTAAAAATATTTTTAGAAATATTAAATTTAATACTGCATAATAAATATCATTTTTTGATTAATAAATTATTAAAATCGAAAAACTGTTGTGATTGATAAAAAACTAATTTAAAGCAAATTCAAAATATAACATTCCTATTAAAAAAACCAAGTAGAGCATAACATTTAAAAATTGACTAATAATTTATATTTATCAGAAATATATATTTGACCGTAGACATAGTGCAATATTGATGTAAAATAATATTTTTCCTACACTTTGATGACAATAGAAATATTGATTACCCCGTCCTTTGTTTAGTTCATTCATTACCTCCCAACAAAATAACCTGTCAAGTTTCTATAGAAAATTCAAGTCACAATCTCAATTGATAAAATTGCTTCCATATCCAATCAACTTGTGTGTACAATTAAGAAGTCTGTAACCCTTGAAGTATTGAATTTCCAATCAGAATTTGTCACGAGCAGATATTTCTATGAAGCATTATAATACCCTGTACTAATTGTAACAATCAACGTGTGTCATAAAACTAATGACTTTAATACTGACGCCTTAATTATGTTAGCTATGCAAAACAAAGCTCAATTGTTAAGGAATCGCTTCATAAATCGTCGCGATGTTTTGTCATATTCAATTTATTCTCATATCCACCGTGTTTTCGATTAATATTTTGTATCAAAAATGCTCCTTGCAAATTTGATATACGTCTTTATCAAATAAGCAATACACATTTATAAACGTGGTATCCGTCTAATGAAAATACACACTTATATCATATAAATAAATTTTTGATAGAATTGTATTAGATAAAGTGGAATTTTAGGCTAAATAAATGAATCTACCCTCCATTACTCCATGCTCCGGGGCTTTAATCTCGTAATTATAATAGCGTATGTTAAAATTAAACTTAGTAATAGAAACAAATTGGCAATGTAAAGCACAATAATGTCCCATAGATTATACGTAATAATTTGTTAGGTATAGCATTTCGGTATAAGTCTCATAATTCGGGCAATTATATAGCAATATTCGTTATTTATCCAGCCAGGCTTCTCTAATGTCACACAATAATCACTTCCGTCATTCCCAACAGCCTTACCCATATATTTCTATATTGTATTATTATACAAATCCTATACAATTGTGTTTTTGCGATTACTCTCTGGAGTGTTACAATATTTAACATCCTGCTTATTTTGAATGATAATATTTGAATAAATGTACTAAATACATTTTCTGTACGCGACTATGGCGCAACGACAACCAAAAAAAAATTTAAAATATTATTCTATAATTTTATTTATTTATTTACGCCCCGTGGAGCTTTTTTGAGAGGGTTTTTTTAGACACAACAACGTGATAATTGTCTTTCAGTGATCTTAACTATTACTAGTTACACAGCTCACCGACTTAATAATCAGTATTTATCTCACAATCCAGGAAATCAGAGTAAACCTGGATCGAAACGGTCGATCTGGATTTTATTAATATAATTCTTGATATCCTAGTTGTAAAAACCGATTAAATCTTTTTTTTTATTTAAACACATGACCACAATGTTTGTAGCCACGCGTCTTATCTCCTGAGCCATTACGCTGGTCAATAAAAGAAATAATGAAAAAATCCCTACATACATTGTGAAATATTTTTTTATACTCTTTAATTAACAAAACTTGCTTCAAATGTACCTCTAAATAAAATTAAATACTCTAAAATGTTCATTTATTGAATGTCAGCTGTTTATTTTAGTCAAAAAATAAATAGGAAGTCAATAAATTGATATAAAAATTTGAATACGCGATATGACGATATATTAGTACAAAATTGCAATGTGTACAATAATTAAGCAATTTAGTGATCCTTAGAAAACTCATATAGCCAAAATCATTACATTTTATTACTCATCTCTTAATGTTGGAGCACCTTGAGACTTATTAAGTCTTGGAGTTACAAAGGTGATATAAAATTATGTTACAGCCGTATCCAAAAAACCCTTAAATGGAAATCGGCGCAGATAATTCCAAGTATCGTAAATATACATAGACACGATGTCGAATTGAGATTATTTGGTACAGGGGATTTTAATTATTTTTCCCACTAATTGTACACGTGTTTTAATTTAAGTATTCAGCTCACACAATGACCTGGAGACCACAACAGATCGCGTTTTCAAATTCACCCCACGCTTTTATCCATACATTGATATTTTGTACTTGGATAATCGAAATGCTTAAAATAAAACGTCACAGTTTATTTTTTTATTTTGTAAATTTTCTTTTCCATATTCATGAAATTATGGCTGAGTGGAGATCGTTAGTGGTCACCCCATTAAAGACCTTTGCTAATTACACATCATCCCTTAATGAACCATAATAATCACCCAACAGTCCGCAGATCTAATTGAAGCATAAATAAAAACACTTAATTATTTAATACACAATACGGAACTGATTAATACAATTATTATATATTTAGATCAGTGCAATACCAAACCAATTCATTTTAATGAGAAACGTAGACGTGATAAAACCGTAGTAAAGTTTTTGACGATGAGATCGTTAAGTAGAATGCCGATAAAATTAATCATAAACATTCAATTAGATGCAATATGATAATTGAATTACTTTTAAAAAAGTTATTAAATATATTTAGATGCATATTATTTTCATTAATTTAGGATTAAAACTGTAATTAATTAAAGACTAAATTTTGATAAGTCCTGCTTTAGTTTCAACCCCTTCCCTTGTCCATCCCATCATCTCATCTATGGTCTACCCACGTATTATTTTACAGCTTTGGGTAACTGTTTGAGGACAATCTTCATACAATTATCTGACAACAGGTCCTAGACAGATTAGTTTCAGGGTTGACTTGACAATAATGACTTGTTCCCTTATATTCCTTTCCATTCCACTTTAATTTCCTGCTTGATCATCAATTTATACAAAAATTAATCAATTATTGTGTAGGTATCTCTAATGACTCTCTTGTTTATAAGCTACAAAATTACCTGCTTGAAAATAATTGATTGCTTCTTAAAAAAATTGATTTATTTAACATCGCCCCCGAGGCCGTGAACATTCAGTACTAAATGTTGTAGTTGTAGGGGATCATTGTGATTTTATTGGGGGTCTTCTGAGATTGTACATAAAATACA
>JAGTTH010002856.1:0-12180 GCA_022606485.1 Agraylea sexmaculata | reverse complement strand
TTTTTTATGTCGTTCCCATTGGAACGTTTATAAATTCATACATTTTAAATTTATTTTGACATTCTCCTGTTACGTAATTTCTAACTTACAATACAGAAAATTAGGGAAAACCAGGGTTGAGTCTCTAGTTATAGTTATAGTTAACATCACTGACAGACAATGAATTAACACGTTGTTTATGTCTGAAAAAAAACATATTAATAAAAAAAATACTTCTAAAAAAAGCCCATAGGAACGTGTATAAATAAATAAATAATAAATTTATCTTGAAATTCTCCTTTTACTTAATTTTCACCTAACAATACAGAAAATAAGTGTAAACCTGGGTTGAGTCTTTATTTATATTAAATAAATATCAATCTTCTACTTGAATAATTTATAAATTTGAGCAAGGTTTGAACCTATGACCACACTATTTGTAGTATTTTATTTACATTTGTTTTAATTTTTAAATTAAATCAAGATAAAAAAACTCACCTAACCTATGAGTGATTTTTTTATTGACAGATTATTTAAACTCTTATATAAATTGAGTAAGCTAGTCTGGTTGGTGGATTTTGACAAATAATATTATTAGAAATAAATATATAAAAAAATTCTATCTAGAAACGAAAAGCAAATGCGGGTATTAAAGAAGAAGCACAAGTAGTATTTGAAAGTAGCAGACATTTTGAAGCTGTGCTATTTACCATAATATTTCATTTTACCCAACTACTTGTTCCACGGGAATTGCAGAACTCTACTTTATTGCATATTTAATAGACACAAGACTCAATTATTATTAAATAGACTGCTTTTTGAGATGTACTGGTTTAGAGACAACGAGAGAGTAAAAAAAAGCAATCCAATTTGCATGGAAAAATTGAAGCACTGATTTATAACAACAGAGTGAAATTATTAATATTTATACAAACCGATTGTTTTACTACATAAAAATACTTCATTACTCTCGCAGGATGGAAACGTTATAATTATTTATACCTAGGGGGGTTGAAATAACGTATCTCAAAATGAATTCACCCTCTTTCGCGACAGTTGCCTTTAATATTCCAAGTTAATATTCCTGGAGAGGGTGACTCGACTAATTGTTAGGAGGAAAAAAAATACGCATTTTCCAAACTTACCCCCTATAAGCATTTCCTACAAATCATTCGTATTTTTCATTATAAAGTAATAACCACGTGTTATTGGGTAGTTAATTAAAATCATGACTAAGTCAATTTAAATTGTCTTATTATATGCTAAAAAACCATCATGGGTTCGGATTCTGCTTAAAAATTAGTTCAGTGTGTTATCGAGACTTGAATGTCTGATCATTTCAATCCTAGTTTATTCTGATTTCCTGCATTATAAAACTAAAGTGAAGTGAATACGTCAGATACAGCTTCCTTATTGGTTACCTTTTTAAAGCTTGGGATTCCCAGGTGTTCGTCGCCGTGAACGTACACCGTAAATACGGTAGTAGATGTACTTTGCTGTACTTTTGATAGTTTTTTTTGTTAATTAGTGCCTCGCCCGAGGCTCAGACGAGGCATTAACTAACGAAAAACCGATCATAAGTGTAGCTAAGTAACTCTACTATAGTATTTACGGTGACGTATGCCTGGGAAACTATTACTTAACTGTAATAGTTAAAACGGTAGTTTAAAATATTTTTAATACATATGCCCTTAGGCTTTGCACAGATATTAGTGCTTGTTAGTGTTCTTCGATGATATATCCACCAATGAGAGAACGAGCGCTTGGCACTGATTGGCGCACGTGTTTGTTTACATTTCCCTCATTGGCGGAGATATAAGAAGCACCAACGAACATTCATGTCTGTGCCGCGCTTATTTAAGCATATTTATAATGAACTTGTTTTTAAATACAATTGCAAAATTATTATTCAAATTAAATTTATCTTCAGTGAACTGGGGATTGATTGAATTTATTCTCCCGTACATTATAATAAATAAATCATGCGTTCACTCGCTTAATATATCTGAACGATTAATAAATTATTTAGAAAGGGTTTAATACACGCATCTGGGAGTGGAGCTTTTGGCCATTTGTCGAAAAAGAAAAGCTCGGGGGGCCATAACGGTCGGATTTAATAAATCTCCCCTAATTAATATGGATGTCCGCCATGGAGGCTTTCATTCTTCAGCACACTTGATATGCCAAGCCTTCCTTTCAGCTCTACTACCTTCTCTTGCTAATCATTTTAGGGCCATACCGATTAATTAATGAATAAATATGTACCATTCATTCGATTACCTCAGGCTTTGAGAGACCGAAACATCAATTTTATTAGTACAAATATATTATATTATAATTCATTTGTTAGGTATAAATATTCATAAAATTAAACGGAGACAATTGCACTTTTATACGAAAATTATTATTTTAATTTAAATAATTAATGGTGGTATTAAGGTAAGGCCAAATAGGTATGTACATATATTTATTTCAGTGAAATATTACTCAAATCCAAAAATACTTAATTAAAGTCAAAAGTAAGGTAAAAAATACTTAGTTCTGCTGTAAATTTGATGGTGCATTCTAAACGTCTACTAAAAATCTGTTCTAAAAAATACGTATATATATATATATATATATATATATACATTTATTTATATATATATATATATATATATATATATATATATATATATTTTTATTTATTGACTTTTAAAATTCTATTTGAACTAAATAAAATAACTAAAATCTATAATAAAAAATATATTTACAATGTAAACATATATTTTTTAAATCTAATTTGGATTTTTTTTAATACAATTTCAATTGAAAGAATACCTGGTTTCAAAGTCATATTTCAAATAATCAGCAAAATTACCTGAAACAAAAAAGCAATAATTTTAAAATTGTTTTAAGTTGCTCACTAAAAACTACTTTAAATATTACGTGTTTTCAGTTTTTAAGGGTTGTAAAAAATGTTGGAAGTTTACGCCCAGGGAAGGAAACTTTGAAATCGAATTTCAAATGGGCCAGTCTCTGTGATAAACATATTATATAAATTCTCACAAGGATATGGTTTTTTGTATTTAATATACATAACACGCGTATTGTGAAAATATTCATAAAGGACGCGTTGTTTTTGAGTCCAAGGGGACCTTATTCAAGTAAGGGTTGATTTTTAGTAAAATGAGAGGAAGTCCCATGGTGAAAAGGCTTAACGGATGGTGTCGTTTTCACATGAACAACTTCCTCTCTCCAGTTTCAGAGTGAAACGAAAGCGCAATTAAGATTCTTGACAAAAACACATCTGTGTTAATGACCAAGTCTCCTCGCCATACTAAATTATGAAAAACTGGACAATTTTACATTTTCACATACGCACACTATTATACTGCTACATTTTAATTAAAATTTTCTTCATATTCACATATGAATTAATTTAAAAAATAGCTAACATAAATTTGTTCAAAATATAACTATTTCATTTGTCATATTATCATAAAAAAACACTCGCACACTCAAACAAAATTTCACAAAAATGCACATACAATAATTTGGTGTATGTTTTGTGCTATTCAATTCAAATTTCATCACATTTATATACAATCAGATAAACAAAAACAACTTAAAACTGAAATTTAAACATCAGTGCCTTGATGAACATATTTATATTATTTTAAATTATTTTGCTGTGTTTAATTATTAATGGATGGTGAAAAGCAGTAAATAAATACATACATATGCATTAAAATTTAAATACAAAAATTGTGGACAATTTAATTGTAATTGTATAAAATTATTAGGTAGTGTTAAGAGTGAAAAGCTCCCAAATCAAATTTGAGAAAAATCGAGAAAAAACAAAAAAAAAATGTAAATATTCTTTGGAATCATCATTTTAAAATATTTAAATGTAGGACAATTTAATAAATTTACATCTTGCTGATCAAATATTACAACAGTATTTTAAATCTTTTTATTCTTAACATTCAATTACATAAAATAAATCTGAAAATCGTCTATCTAATTCCAATCGCAATGAACTGCTAGAATATGTGGTCCAAGATTTAGATAAACTGTACTTTCTAGAATTATCTCTTAAAGTGTTGTGAAAAGCCCAATTTACATGTAGTAAAATAATTCTTTATTAAAGTGGACATTATGGGTAAAATATGTAACTCGGCGTCGCGACGCTAGGCATCCGTTTCCCGTGACGACATATCTGAGGTATTCTTTGTATAACAAGTGTGATATATAATGCCACAAAACACCTTACACGTACAAATGATCCGGCATCGTTATTATATTTATTGTTGTATTATACAATTTGATGAAATACGATTTCAACCCACATCAAGTTATACCCGAATCCGATATACAAAAGAGGACGCATAAATCTCCTGCGGGCATAAATTATACGAACACCATAAAAACAGACACGTTCATTCGGAAAAGGTATTTCGTTTGCAAATTGCGTTAGATGAAAATTCGTTAATGTGGATCACGTGTGAAAAATATAAGTTTTCTCTAAAAATATACAGGGTAACCCAAAATAAAGATATAATTTTTCAACTAAATTCTTTAATATCTTTTTGGTTGAAAAAGTTTGTCTCCTCTCAAAGACCGATGTTGTTGTTATTTCATAAGAATTAATATACGGTTTTTTTTCATATTCGCGTTACTTGATTGTTAATAAAAGTTAATAAAGAATTATTTAAAGTTAATAAGAACGATTTTTAAATTTGTCGTGCTGTAAAGTATTTTTCATAATTGAAACTCAAAGCTCCCAAATCTAGTTTAAATATTTTTTTCAATAGGATTCTGAAGCTAACTTGTAATATTTGAATGTAAAAATATTTATCGAAAATTCACCTAGTTTTCCTCCTATTTGATATCATAAACAATTTCTGAGGTCACGGGCTTAAATCCCGCTAAAGTAAATTTTTTTTAAATTAATTTTATCGGTTATTACGACTAATAAAATCCCGATCAATCGTCTTGATCCAGGTTTACTCTGATTTCCTGTATTGTAAGGTAAATACTGATTATTAAGTCGGTGACCTGTGTAACTAGTAATAGTTAAGATCACTGACAGACATTTAATTAACACGTTGTTGTGTCTAAAGGAACGAATTTAAAAAAAGCACCTCGGGCGCATACAAATAAAAATTATATTTGTGTCTGTATTTGGGAGCTTTTGATCAATCAATTATTACAATACTGCATAATTACTGTCAAATCGTTTGTATAAATTTTGAACTTACTTTGTGAAATTTCCCCCCCAGTTTCAAGTCTTGCAGAATACATATTCATTCATCACAAAAAAGTTTTCATGAAATTTTCAGCTCTTGAAAGCTTCGCCTCGTATTCGTTATTAAAAATGCATCACTCATCCACATTGGTCGATGCGTGCGGATTGCGGCTTCTATCATCGATTACTAAAATATATTATATCCATCACTATGAATAATAATAACTGAACACAATCGCGTAGAGGAATGACCAAACTTAATGGGAGAGTTGCGTGACCGTGTCTTTGGCACATGTAGACGAGAAAAAAAAACTACATCATTTTCAGAGTCATTGTTCGTCAGGAAACGATACGAAAACTAGTATATTGTATTATTTTATATTTATGTGAATCAATTATTATGAACTCAATAGAAAATGTGTGCCAATTTATATACGATGATATGTACAATCGAACCTTATCATGCGCACAAATAATAAAATGAAGTACAAATTTACCAATCGTCGAACCGATACATGACAAAAAACCAAAATTTGTAAAAACCTTCTAAAAAGCACCTCTCAAAATATTTTTTTTAATATCATTTAACATAACACAAGATATCGTAGCCTTAATTAAAATTATTATACCTACAAATTGGGTTGCCTGAAAGCAACAGCCATTTTTAATTCTGATAAATTTATTATTACAGCGGGTTTTTATTATTAATAAGTGGCCTAAGAATCATTTATTTCTAATTAAACATTAAATTTTAAAAATATCTTAGCTATTAAAATACCAATCTTTGTAATAATAATTAAAAAAATATATATTGCATGTAGGAAAGAATAGACGTGTGGCAAAATTAAAACAAAAATATATTTTATTATATGGAAAGGGTCAATGTATAATATATTTTTTTATAAACAAATGCACCTATTATATAAAAATCTATATAATCAATTAAAAATTGTAAATGAATTAACTGACTATGATATTTTTTAGATCAACGACTTATATACAATATACAAATATATATATATTACAATTTCTTTATTAACATAAGTTTTTACATTGATTGATAGAACAATACATCTTTTGAAATTGACTTAGGTGTACAGAGTGTTTACATCTTTTTACCTATAACTAACATGAGAATGTTTTATTTAAATTTGACATGAGTAATAGTATTTAATCATAGAAAGAATTGGAAAAAAAATAAAAACACATTTACAAATTTGAAGAATAATAAATAAAAACAACGATAAAAGCAATATTAACAAAAACAGTTACAAAATATAATGCTTAAAAACTAAATAACAATTTGTTTGGGTAAAATCAAATTTTAGTTGAGTGGATTATTAGAAATTTTATTTTTAAAAACAATATCAGTTTTGGAAGTTCACTGGTAAAATGAACTTACGTTTCCTCGAGGCATATTTGGTTTTATTTACATGTCTTATGATTGGGTTAGTCGGGAAGTTAGTCATTTTAGTGTAATGTTTTTTACTCAAATCTGCGATATTTGCTTGGATCATTTTTAACTTAATGTCCTCGTGGACTTCTTTAAGAAATGTGCCAGGTTCAAGATCTAAGGCCATCTTAAGACACTTGTTTTGGACAATTTGAATTTTATTAATATGACTTTTGCCGCAGTAGACCAAGCTGGGCATCCATACAAGAGAATCGGTCTGATAATTGATTTATAAAGAAGTAGCTTATTCTTGGGTGACAGCTGACTACGCCTGTTAATAAGTGGATATAAGGTGTTAATAGCCAGGTTGCTCTTGTCCACAGCATATATCACATGCTTGGACCAGTTCAACTTGGAGTCTAGGATAACTCCCAAATACTCGACTTCTTTGAGCCAAGGAATTTGTTCGTTATTGATACTAAGAGGGGGGATGTGGGATCGCTTTCTTTTGTTAGTAAATATTATTGCTTCAGTTTTACTCTCGTTGAGTTTTAATTTCCAGCGAGAGTAATACTGTGTTAATAGGTCTACAGATGCTTGGAGGCGTCTACGAATTGTGTCTAATCTGTAAGATGATGTGAATATAGCGGTGTCATCCGCGTAAAGAGCTAAGGAGCAATTACGAGGAATAGGGATGTCATGGATGAAGAGATTGAAAAGATAAGGAGCGATAATACTTCCTTGCGGAACTCCCGCAAGGATTGGATGCTATACAGATTTAACATTGTTAATATCTACTGAGAATTTTCTGTTAGTAAGATAAGATTCAATAACTTTGGTGAGATATGGTGGAGTGTTAGTGTTAATTAGTTTGTGAATGATACCATCAAACCAGACTACATCAAAAGCTTTGGCAAAGTCCAGGAAAATCATTCCCGTACTTTTTTTATTATTAAAATTTCCTCTAACATGCTGTGAGATTCTTGTTAGTTGTGAAGTGGTACAATGGCCTGGTCTAAATCCGAATTGTTCATTAGGAATGACGCAATCCAGAGTTTTCGCAGGCGGGTTAATATGACTTTCTCTAGGATTTTACTCATGCAGGGGAGGAGACTGATAGGACGATAGCTACTGGGAAGGGATTTGTCTTTACCAGGTTTAAATATAGGGACTACTTTAGCTGCTTTCCATTTATCTGGAAAATATCCAAGAATAAGACACGAGTTAAATATTTTAACCAAACAATCAAGAGCCTTTTGTGGTAAGTGTTTAATAAGAGTGTTGTTAATGTTGTCGTGTCCTGGTGATTTTTTCTGTTTTGAGTTTTGAATAATATCAGAGATTTCAGAAAGAGTTACCTCGTCAATCTCACATTCAGAATAATTGTGAAGATTCCTAATTGACTTAGTAACTGCTTGTTCTGTGAGACTATCTGTAGTGTCATTATGTGTCAATGTGTGTGCTTTAACGAATGTTTCAGCGATGAGATCAACTTTCTCCTGAGCCTTGTAAATAATTTTATTACAGTCTTCGCTCTAGAGCGGAGGGATAAAGGATGTTTTTCTAGTCATCGACTTACACATCTGCCAAAGTGAGTTATTTTGTGTTTTGAGAGACCTTATCTTCTGTTCCCAGGATTCATTTTTATGAATTTTAATTTTGTGTTTAATTTCTAAAATTAGCGAATTTATCACAGATTTGAGTTTACAATTTCTTTTCTTTCGCCACTGATTCATTAATCTATTTTTTACATGAATTAAGTCCACAATTTCAGATGGAAGTTTGTTCTTAAAAGTATTGTTAATGGTTTTAACAGGAATATATAAGGAGGCGGCGTTCTTAATAGAATCTGTGAGTGTAGTGATTGCATTGTCAACGTGAGATGTGTTGTTAGTGTCGAATTTAAGTGTAACGTTATTGTTAATATGAGTTTTGTAAGCGTTCCAATTAGCCGTCTCATAACTAAAGAAGGTTTTTTGGGTGATTTTGTAATTTCCACCGATGTTAAATACAATAGGGAGATGATCGGAGGAAAGTGACTGTATTACGTCAATTTCGGTGAGAGAAGGACAACCCTTAACCACTGCAATATCAAGGATGGATGGATATCCTTTGGGTGGGAAATGCGTTGGACTTTCGGGGAAAAGGATACGAAAGTCTTTTTTATCACAATATTCTCTTAGTAAACGGCCATCCTTATTTCCGCGAATACAGTGCCAAAAGTGTTTTTACAATTAAGATCACCAGCAATTATAACATCCTTACCGAGAGACATAATTTTGTGGATATCATCTTGACAAATTTCTATTTTGGGTGGCTTATAAACCGAGGCAATAATGTGAGTTTTATTATTAATAGATACACTAATTGCTATTACTTCAATTGAGTTAGTTTTACGAATTACAACTTTCGAATGACATATAGAGTCTTTCATCACGATTAAAACACCACCGCCTGTTTTGCAAACTCGATCGTTGCGATGTATTACAAAACCTGGTCTTCTCAGAATTATATTTGTAGTAAGAAACGTTTCACTTATCAATGCAATGTCAACACTTTCTCTTAACATAAAGTCAATCATTTCGTCGAATTTATTTGAAATTCCCCGGGAATTCCAAGCAACAATCTTAATATTAGAACAGTGACTAACCTTAGACATTATCAAGCGATGCGGCGAGCTCCATGATGAGATATATCCTTTCATTCTTTGTCTGACATGTCTTTAGCTTCCGCTGAAGCTCTTGAACCTTCAATACAAGAGTCATCAGGTCTCCTATCGGCATATCAGCGCTAGAGATTGGGGCGGTAATGTTCTTCGCAGTAGATGTGGTGGTGGGACCTTGGGCAATCTGTGCCCATGACAGGTCAGTCACGTGATGAGATGTGGACGGGGAGATGACCTGGGCGGCCATTGGTCCACGAGCAACCTGGGACCAGGAGCGTCCGTTGACGATGTTCGGGGCGGCACTGGTGCACGCTGGGTGGCCGGTCTCGCAGCTGGCAGCTTGGGGGTAGATCTTAATTTGATCTGCTTCTGTCTGTCAGGGCAATCTTTGTAATTTGCAGTGTGGTCCCCTCCGCAATTGCAGCATCTTGCGGGGGAAGTGGCATCCTTTATGCAGGTGGAAGTCTGGTGATCGCCGCCACATTTCACGCATTTGAATGCGTTGTTGCAGTTGGATGCTGCGTGTCCCCACTGTTGACAACGGAAACATTGCGTGATAGAATTTCTCCCAAGAGAGTATTTTTCAATTGTCACTCTACAGTGACAGATATTAGTAGTGTTTTTGAAGTCACTCATATTTGTCTCATTGCTGAGATTTATTAAATATAGGGGTGACTTCGTAATGGAGCCATTTTTTCCTTTCATTAGGAACACGTCTATTATTTTAAATCCTTTGTCGCTAAGGTCCTGCTTGATTTCCTCTACAGGAAGCAGAGGCAGGCCTCGTATGACAGATTTTTAGGTCTGTCACATTCTAACGTAAAGGAGAAAAATTCCTTGTTTAATGATTTCAGGCCCGCTTTAAGGGCTCTGAAATCAGTGATATTGCTGGTTTGGACTCTGACTTGTCCGTTTGGTTTATAATGTAGTTGGAATTTATTGATGAATTTCTTGACAATCGTCAAGTTTTCACCGTGCCCTGAAGATTTGAGATATAACGGGGGAGGTTTTTGACATCCTTATCGGATGACAAAATTACCTCCCCCAGCGACTTAAATTGGTTTTGTTTTGGAATGGAAGTAGGAGTAGTAGGTCTTGGACGTTTGATCGGGTTCTTTGGTAAAAGAAACCCATCGATCGTCGTTTGAGCCATTACGTTTACGAGTTAACTAATGAGTATATGTTACTATGATAAGGAGCGATGGTACCTGATAATAATGGTGAAGTGGATTTGGGCGGCGTTGCGGCAAGCTCGTTATCAGGAGAGGTCGCAGGGCGGCAGACCGGTTTGGTAGTTGCGACACTTGTGTACTTGACACTTTCGAATTTGCTTAACCATGCAAGGAGCACTTCAATATACGTGTGTACAAGACGGCTGTCTGGACGTAACTGATGATACAAATATGTTTTGAGTGGTATTACAATTATTAAAGATATTTTTTTTAGTAATTTCGTCAATATTATATTGATTGATGGACCAAAAATATTCGAAACTAATTATATGATGAATATTTTGAAGTAAATTTCTTTGTGTATTATACTGATTTTTAAATGGAAAAAAATCTCTTGATCCACAAATATTATGATAAATGTTAAAAATTAGTCTCGTTTAGGTCATTGTCGAAATCCGGTGGTGGGTATTTTCGCAAATTGGTGATGTGTGCTTAAATTTATATTTATCGCGACGAGTGGTGCTTTTAAATACAGGCTTGATAAAATATACGACCATTTAATAGTGAAAAATCTCTTCAAAGGTAAAACGAGGACAAATTGATATAAATTGCGCGGGCCCGCGGTGTGTGAGCCTTTTTTACCAACAGTATAAAATAAACCACCCCCTTTCAAGGGTGGATGTATACCCACCTTCTGAAGAGTGAAGTGCACTTAATCCATATTAATTGCCCGCATAGACTTATTCACATAACTTAATATCTAAAAGATTTATTTACATAGTAAAACCTCAACATCTTTATGCTACTTTTAAGTCAACTACAATGCTTTGTAATAAATCATTTAGTTATAAAAAGCGAGGCTATTTGTGTGGGTTAGTCGTAATATTTTATGGCTTAATACCGAATCATTCACTATAACAAAATTGAGTATTTAATCCCACAATAAAAAAAACAATCTTAAGTATCTCGATAGTGTTGAAATTAAGATAATCGTAAATACACAGCTCAATTTCTTAAAATATATACATATATTAATATATAATTCGATCGAAAAGGTTTTGAAACGTGAAAATGGGATTCTATAAATACAGTAATAGTAATAACAACCAACATATAAATATATTTACAGGGGAAATTTTATTTGAAAGCGATTACATTTACATGTGTATTGAATTGCCGATGGAGGCTTTTATGTGAACCCTTAAAGCCTTCACATTTACTACTAAATTTATGTTGCATTGTTAACTACTTCATTTTGGGATAGCCAGACTTAATCACTCAAACATGTCGAAAATTGAAAACTATTTGTTAGTACACATTATATTATATTAGATATATTAAGTTTGTATAATTTAACCGATTCTAATTTGTCATTTTTAATAGAAATAAAATCAAATAAACTTTTATTCTATTACTGTGTTTTTAAATTATTATTATTGGGTATTAAGGATGTTTTTTGATTAACCGTTTAAGTATTTCATTTTAAATAAGTTTTAGTTACTTAATTTGATATATAAAAAATATTTCTACCGCATCTTCCTTTGACATTTAAATTTTTATATTCAATTTGGTATAATTATATATATTTACTAAAATTACTAATGTTCATACAAAAATTTATATTAAATATCAGTAAAACAAAAGACTTTCTTTTTGTTTCTCTATGCTTTTTATTATTTTTATTACTATATACATGAGTGATTTCATTTAACCCATGCTTACAATTAAATAAAGCTTAGTA